>BOSO01002626.1:0-30490 GCA_018403395.1 Gorsachius goisagi | reverse complement strand
GAGACCTTATCGCCCTCTACAACTACCCAAAAGGAGGCTGTAGCGAGGTGAGTGTTGGTCTCTTCTGCCAAGTAACAAGCTATAGGACAAGGGGAAATGGCCTCAAGTTGTGTCAGAGGAGGTTTAGGTTGGATGTTAGGACAACTATATTCACCAAAAGGGTTGTCAAGCATTGGAACAGGCTGCCCAGAGAGCTGGTGGAGTCACCATCCCTGGAAGTATTCAAAAAGACATGTAGATGTGGCACTTTGGGACATGGTTTAGTAGTCATGGTGATGTTGGTTGATGGTTGGACTTGATGATCTTGGAGGTATTTTCCAACATTAATGATTCTATCATTCTATTCTATGATTCTATGATTCTCAGATAGAAGAACATTTTGAATAGATCTTGGTAAAAGTAACCCAGCACAATGGCTGACACTGTAGCTGGGACCGCAGTACCAGCACTACTCTAGCTCACAAAGACAGAAGAGAGACACTAGCTGATCTGTAAACTAAAGCACTCTGAGAACTGTGGGATTATGTAAGGATCTAACTGTTTTGGGGGAAAAGGATAGACTTACATTTCATGGAGACATGAATATGTATAGTCACTACAAACATGAGGCAAAAACATGATGATGGAAGATGGTGACATATTCATTGCCTTGAGATTTGAGCATCAGCTCTTAGAAAAGGCATAGGCCGAACAACACCTATTGGAGGGAGCACTCAAACCAGAACTGCAGAGGCAGGACCAAGTGCCAGGGATTTCCTGCAGTTCCTGGAGTCATGCACTCTTGCCACAAGTAACTTATTTGAAGAACTATATGGTAATAAAGCATGAAAGAGCTACTGTTCTAAACTGAGGAAAATATTCTCTGTTGCTAAGGGAAGTCAGGGCTTAGTTAACTCATCATTTTTCTCTTAGCGGATACACATGTATATGGATACAGAATATGCCTCATGATACACATTCATGGAATGATCGCGACGTGAATTTATTAACTCCTTTCTTAGATATGATCTTCATGTTAATTTTTGCTATTTGCATTCTAGTAAGTGCCATTCTTGACTACAGTGCATGGACATGTTCCTTAGCTAGCTTTGGGCACTGGATACTCTTAGCAACACAGCATATGATTTGGTGCCAGCTGATCTGGGTATTTACCTGGCTTCTTATGCATGTGACATTTAGCCACTGGGCTGTTCTTACTTCTTCAACTCAGTCTTCATAGAGACAGACAAGAATTCTTCTGCATTTTGCATTTTGCAAATATGCCAGTTTTAGGTAACAATTTAGCTCCTGGGATAATGAAGTATCATCTGGTGTAGTGAAAAGTCCAAAGCACTAGTACTGCAATAACTCTCCCAACATTTTTGCCTACTAGTCTTGGATTTTCACTCCCAGGCAAAATGTACACACATCAGAAATATAACACCAATGGCAACACTTGTCTTCTGCCTCCTTGGTACCAAGGAGTTTGAGGCTTGAAATAGTGATGTGCTTGCCGCATGGATAGTATTAAGTAGACAGATGGTACACTGTTCTCACTTTGTAATCATACAACCCATATTTGCACGGACCTACGTAGACAAACACGTATCACCTACTGCCTGGTAGTCAGCATGTGAATACAAAAGGTTAACTTGCTAGGTGTGCCCGGGTAATTAGAGAATTGTCAAGTGCTTTCTGCACTGCTGAGCACATTGGTGCATGCTGATGATTTTCTAGGGTTTTTTAAATATATCTTTCTTTTCTTTTAATAATTCACACTGGAATGGAGAAATGTAACAGAAAGTGATGTGCACGCAAAAGAGGCTTCCCTGTCCCTTGTATATACACATCTTGGAAAGTCATGTTCCCCTCATGCGCTGTAGTTGCTGAGTTAGTAAGTGGCAAATCCTATAAACGAGGTCCATTTTTCAGGGGAATTGGTACATTGCCTTTGAGGCTCCTTCTAAGACACAGACTCATGCTGTAAGTGTCCTAGTTTGTTCTTTGTTACTCTTTTTTTTTGCATCAAAAAACCCAATCCATTTTGTAAGTCATTCTCGATAGCGGCTGCAGCATATCACTGTTGGGTTTAAGCACCTTTTTCCATTTAGCTTTGCCAGGATTATATGACTTGCTATCCCATCTGTGTAAGCTCTGTAGCTGTTGTTTTGGTCCCTTTATTTGTAGTTAAGCTTATCTCAATGTGATTTCTCTTTCATTGTTTCTGAAATGTTACCTTTGTTAAACTTTTGCTTTCTTAGATAAAATATGAAACAAGCACTGCAGAGGTGCATAGGGAAATCTATTGTATAAACAAGCAGTATTTTTTTCTGCAGATATGGAAAAACTCTTTGTTTAGGGAATTCCTTAGATATACGGAGGGAATGAAACTCTGCAGTTTCTCTCCACACACACACTCCATTGGTTTTTCTGGGGTTTCTCCAAATAAAAAAATCAAATTTTAATACTGGGTTATTACCCAGAAATGCGTTGCCAGGGCTCTACAGAAAGGTTTTCCTTAATTTCCACTTCTCTGAAATAGTCTTGTTATACAAGCCTCAAAAATGCTCAAACAGAGCCCTGGGAAGAGGTGAGGTGTATTATCTTTGATTTTTTATGTTGCCCTGCGTACAAGTTTACTGATCAGACGGTGATTCCAGAAGCCCAGAATTCATCACAGTTGTTAACGTCAACTGAGGTTTGCTGAGTCTTTTCTTTCATTTCTCTCAGCTTTTCTGCAGAGACCAGTTTCCAAATTGATCCAAACCCACTATTCTTCCTGGATTGACCATAGGGAATAGTTAGATAATGATGATTGGGCAGAATTCATTTATTCCTCTCACTCTCTTCTGCATTATCATCTCTTTTCTATGGCTTGCTATGGTGTAAGGAAAAGACCTGATTCCTATTAAGCAAAAAAAAAGTCCCATTGATTTCTCTAGGTGCTGATTCAGGTTCTGTGCCCCATTTTAGTCATAAGCTTGTCAGGGTCCTGGTCACAACAATTGGTGCATTGAACAATACAAACAGCATTCGAATGCTGAGAGCTGGAACAGCTGCTGAACAACTGAATCCTCAGTTTTTGTGTTCTGCAAAAATTTTGTAATATAGGGCTGGGAGCCATTCAAAGTTTCACTGTTTTGCTGGCTAATGAGAGCTTTTTATGGCTATATGGTTGTGTGTATGTCACGGTATGGACCGAGGAAAAATATCAGCCTTGTTAGTAACTCTGAATCCCATCTGTATTCTGCAGCATGCAGCTCTTGTTCTGTATGTGTCTTTTGTAGGAAAGTATTTTAATTCCTACTGGAATTCCTAGTGTGAAATCACTTTTGGAGAAGCAGAGAAAACTGATAATGATGTAGAGACTCATGCATCTGTCTTGAGGCTATTCTTTGTTTTTCTTTCTTTAGCACAGCCAGCCTAGCCCAGCAAAGGGAAAGAAGATGTTAGAAAAGGTAAAGGTTTCTTCCCACCTTTGCTTTCATAAACACAGAGGTCTCCCTCTTATGTGCATTACTGAATAACGCCTTTTCCTGTGACACCTGCTAATACCTCTAATATCTGTTGAGTGAACCCATGGGAAAGAGTGAAAGAGAGTGATTTATGTGGCGCTTCTTGAAACCGAAGGGCACTCACTGGGTTCATCTGGGGTTGCTTCCTTCAGCCTCTATGTAATTAATCCTCATTAATATCTGTGTGAGATCAAAATCGCCCCCCCACAGTATTGTTATAATAAAGGGCATTCCAGATACTCTTAACCTGGGAGAATTGTAGGAGGCGATTAAGTTTCTTAGTGGAAGACTATAGCAGGAACTATGGGAGACATTGCATGAACACAGATGTGCATGACTGGTCAAAAATGAGTCTTTGCCTGGGGACTGATTGTGAATATAGATGCTCTCTGTGTGAGCAGCAGGAAGAAGGAGTAAAATCATGTGGAGAGGATGAGAAAAAATGAAAAAACAGCTTGCCAGAGGGCATGAAGAGTGACACCGAGAAAGACTTTGGAGGTGGAAGAGTAGCCAGACAGGCAAGTCTCAGTTGCAGAAGAAACTGGCTGCCTGTGGCTTGGGGTTCTGATGTGATCAGCAGGACAGAGTTTCACACAGCTTTGTAAGTAAATCTAGAAAACCTCAGATGTGGATGAACGGCTGCAGACAGAGACTACGGAAGAAAATAACACAATGTACAATGGAAATTTTTTTAATACAAATGCAGCATTTTGTAAAATACTCTCAATAGCTTTTCCAGTAGATAAATAAGTATTTGAGGAATCTGAAGTTAGCAGTAGACTTGAGTCCCAAATGAACTTCTGAAATGTTTGTGAATATGTACATTTGGCTCATTACTGGTCAATACATATGAAGGTAAATTCTCAAAGTCCAGTGACATCAGCAGAGAAGACAGCGGCAAGGTTTGTAAGATCAGGATTCTAGAGACAAACACATTTGAATGTAATATGTGTACTGAAATGGAAAATTACAGAATTAAAATGTGTAATTCCAAGGGTAATAAGATGAGAAAGGAGACTTCCAAGAATAGAAAGAATTTTTGGGTTTGGTTTGGTTTGGTTTGTTTTTTTATTTCCCAACTTTCCCTTACTGGCATAGACAAACACATCCTTGAAAAACCCATGGTTTTTCCTCTTGCTTACAACAGCAGGGTCAGAAAGACCTGAAATACATTCCTCTGCACTCCAGCCCCCACCCATCTTCTCCAAACCACAAAGGCATGTGCTCAGTGATGATTTCTCAGTGCCTATTTCTCTTTTTCAGTTATGGTGAAAATGGTGTGACTAATCATGACAATGCAAAATACAAGAATGACTTGGTTGCTAGTATCAGTGTTTTAGTGGAAAATACATTTTGCCACCCACTGGATCAAAACCACTAACCCAGTCTCTGATACATCAACCCCTGCTACTACAGTGCTGTGTGAGGCTCAGGGATGATACACTCTACAGAAGTGCATATTCTGCCATCTTTGGCAGTCTGTTAAACTAATACCTCAGCTCCCGTCTGAGAAGATATGTAATGGTGAGGAAGATGCCCAGCAGATCAAGCAAGAAATCAGCCTTTCCAAATTTCTCTCGAGGAGACACCATCCTGTAGAAGATGGTTGGAGCTCCCTAGAAACAAGCAACAGACAAATCTTGGGTTTCCTAACACCCAGTGTTTTCTCTGACTTTGATTTTGGTTCTCTTTACTTTGCCATCTTCTTCACCTTCCGCTTGGACTGTGCCCTGTTCGGCCTCATTACATGCATAGAAAGCTCCAAATGCTTGTGCAAATTCAGGAAAAACACGAACGCTGCTTTGACAGCATGAGTCTCGTGCGAGGGCTCTGTGGGACAGGGAGGAGTGTGCCAGCCACGGGGCTACTGCCAGACTCTGCTCCCAAGCTCTCATTGAATCACAAGGCTGCAAAGATTACTCAGGTGGGTTTCCGAAGTCTTCAGGAATAGCATATAGCAGAATTACCACTTCTCTAGTTCCGAGTTTTGGATTTCCTTCTGCCCTGCGCTGTTCTTTTGCATACTGCCCTGTGAAAGGGTACATATCTTCCTGCATACAGATTTTAAAAATAAAGGGTATGGAATAAACATGTCTTCAGCAGCTCTTTAGCCCTACAGTGCATCATCATATCAATCTTAAAATCCCAAAGCATAATTACACATCTGGAGAAAACTCTAGCCACATTCTCAAAAAGAAAATACTTTTGCCCACATGGATTTTTAAAGGAAATCACATCAATTATCATTTCATAAGCAAATGCACACAGCCCTTTAGAAGTCCTCAGCACAAAGGAAAAAATGTATGAAGCCAGGTTAGAAGAAACACCCTGTTACCTGTTTATACAGACTAAGAAATTAGCAAGATTCATAGAGAGGCTGGATGTTTATGAGTATAACAGGTACCCTGACTCATTAACTAGTGTAAACCGAAAAAACCAAACAACCCACAAAACCAAAAAAACCCCCCACCAAACCTACTGAAGGATCAAACTCCTCCAAGTTTCAGCTACCTGGCATTAAAAACAAGCCTTCTTGCCGAGACTCAGCTTTTTCAACCTTCTTTTGCAACCTCCAGTACTAATTGATGCTCAGATACGTGCTGGACTAGCTGGATTTTCTATTTGTTTCCACCTGCAAAGCCTTTTCCTATCTTTAATACATTACATTCTTCAGTCCTTTGCATGGATGGATGATCATTAATACTGATTCTTACTAAGCCTCTACATACACACACACATATATATATTTGCAATGTGCAAATTACTTTCATTTTACTTGATGGAGTTACAGAGTGATCTATTGAGACATGGCAGGGTGTGCATGTAGTAAATAATTCAAGAGTGAAAGAAGCTGCATGAGCCCTCAGAATAAATATTGCACGTCACCTAAAATCAGATAGACATTTGAAATCACTTTCTTAATGTTTCTCAGGTAGCAAAACAGATATAACTGAGTAATTTAAAAGTATAGTTGAGCTAGAGCTAAAACATTATCTCACTCCCCTCTAAGCCCGCTTTTCAGTAAAGTCTGAGGCTGTAAAATGTTTTACTTGCTAAATAGTACCAGATTTTTAAAAGTGTGATGATGCCTTAGTACCTTTGAGTTCACTAGAGAAATCATGAGCATTCATCCTAGCCAGATATTTTATCATGGCAAAGAAAAGATTACCAGTTTTTTGGATTCTGTGGTAATGATTTTCTTGTTACGGCTTTATTTAACAGCCTATAAGTAAGAAAAATAGCAGCTAGGACACTTGCCTGTTGTAAGTTAACATTTGAAAATCACTGGTGAGCGCACCGATGCTCAGTGCCCATTGGTCACAAGTAACTCAGCGTAATCCCCTCCACAAAGCTCTGAGCCCAGGGCACTGTGTCAGTGACAGCAAAAACTGGTCTGGGTTTCATGTAACTCTACTCACATTAATTGGTTCATCTGCCTGTTGAAACATGGGGAAAAAGTATCAGATCCTGGGCATGATTATTATTCTGAGAGTGACTTCGAGCGTTTTTTTTCTGGATGACTGGCTTGCTCAGAGACTTGACGATGAGCTGAAAGATTTTTCTTCTCTTAGGACTTGGTCCAGGGTCCATTGGAGTCAATAAGCAGCAACTCAGAAACACTGAGAAAATCAGAAGGGTAAAGAGATTTTTAAGACAAGAGAATAAATGGGTCTTTGTTCAGGAAAGGTACTTGATGTAAACATTCAAGAAAGAGTAGCAGTGTATGTGCTTATTACCTTCCTATCCGCCGCAAACCGTGCAGCAGTGCAAATCCCGAAGGCTGGGGGTTGCTGCATTCCCACCTCAAGCAAGTGTGCATGACAGGACGTCTGCCACGGCAGCTAACGCAGCCGCGGCACATGGCAGGGTAGGCTCTGCCAGGCTCAGAGCAGAAGGGAAGCAGGAGGCTGCCTTGCTCTGGAAGCTTCCGATCTGTTCCGGGGGGACAAAAACAACAAAACAAAGCTGTGCCCTTTTGCTTGGTTTTCATGGCAAATTCACAGCTAAGCCTCTGGAGATTTTGTGGTTTCGCTTTGCATATAATTAATAATTCATTAATTAGGATTAATTTATAAAACAAAAATTAGATTTTAAGGCTAGTTAAATCTTCCAGAATACTTACCTTTTTTTTTTTTTTAATTAATTTGTTAGAGTTTGGAAGGCTAAGATAGGAAATACAGTTCAGTTACACAATAGCTTGCTATGTGACATTCACCTCAATGATCTGATTTATTTCCAGCTTATCAACCATCTTGATAATTTGGGCAGGAAAAGTATGATAGATTTCCAACAGTGAGAAAAACAAATTGCATAAAACACAGCCCATCTCTTCTTTTCCTTTGCACAGTCAATGCCAACAGCATAACTAATTCTGTGAGACTCCATCAGTCACAAGGCTAAACGCAACTCAGTACTTTCTTTAAATGAATGTGAAATGGACAGTAGATCAGTTTTCTCCAGCTAAACATTTATTTAGCTGTACAGTTATGCTCGTTCAAAGAGATTTGATATAATTTTTTTGTGTGTGTAGAGAATTGTATAAACTATCTTTTACCAAAAGCTGTGGAGTGAATCTATTTTATGATGACCATTACAGCCTGTCTGATGCCTTGATTCTTTGCCAGCCCGTTGTGAATTGGCCTCGCTGTTTGCTTCCACATGCTTCCAAGGCGACTGGGTGTGGGTAGGATCTGCTCCTCAGGGTTTGTTGGTATCAAGGTCCCACCAGTGTCCCAAGCCGCAGTAGACCAGTTCCATTTTGCTCCCCATAGTTTACTTAAGCTGTGGGCTATGTGGGTATCTTATTTACCATCTGACCCCCTGCCCAACACTCCAGGAGGAAGGCACTCTTAATAGTGCATGGTTAAATCAGTGTTTCAGGCTCATAGGATCTGGCCTGCCCTCTCCCTCCTCAAGGTGCTCCTAATGTGTGGTGGCAGCTGTTTACCTGCACAGAGCAGACTGCCCGTGCTCTGAACAAGAAGCTCCACCAGTAATGCTTCCATCTTCATGTGGATCCATGTGAAGAAAAAACCATTGTTCCAAGGAGAAAGAATCTTGAGAAACTGAAAGTCAATAAAAAATCAGTTGGTGCCACGGGCTACCCTTTGAGCAGGTGCTGGGCACCCTTCCTGAGGCAGGCAGCTGCGGAGCGGACACTGTAGGCCACCCTGGGGACCAACAGCCAGGTGCTTAGCGTGCGAGTCAAACCAGAGCTGTCGGTTTGCTAGAGATGTATCCCACCCTGCCAGTCTACAACAATGGAATTTTCCTAGTGGCCACTGATGGTAGGAACAATTCTTCTTTTAATCATCAAGACAATCTCCAGCCCTAGGGAGAGGTTTTAGACATCTCCCGAGACCCTTACTTTGCCCCAAGTTAAAGTATGATGGCTTTACACATGATCTAAAGGGTTATGAAGAGCGACTAAAGCTCAAGCCTCTGATGTTCTGTTTCTGAATCTGTTCTGAACATTTTGTGTGGCATATTTAAATGTATCTGTGGTCACTTTGCCAATGTGTGAAGTGCATATCATCTTCATAACAGGGTTTTTTTTAAGCTTTTCCTGCCTAACACATAGTTGAAACATTGGATTTTCCTTTGTTACCTTCACTACAGATACCACACAGTTCAGTAAAGCTATGGCTGTATAAAGTCGCAGGAAATCATTTTATGATGTGAGTACAGGCAATAGCCAAGAGTTGTTCCTTCCCATGCTTGAGAGAGGTAATTATGGTATTTCAGGATATATGGTGACAGATTGACAAAGGTATGCTTTTATATTTATCCACAAGTATAATTTAATACCCACTTCTGAGCAGAATGGCTCTTCATTTGCATAATTGAAGGGGCTTGCCATATCTAGCTGCATTTTTACTTCCACTAATGCTAATCTTCTTTTTCACGTAGTCTGATTAAACTTTGCAAATACCTCGGATCACAACTCTCCAGCACTCACAGCCCACTGCTATCAGTAGGGATTGATTCGTTTGAGGAAGCTGGTGGTGTTGTCCCTTAACAATACCACTTCAGTTGCCTGACCTTGCTGATAAGTAACACTGGTGGTCATCTCCAAGGAGTGGTATTATCTCTTGTGTCAAAAAAAGACTGAAAATTCTGCACAGGGAAATTTTATTTTCTTGTCACAGACAAAAAGGTAGCTCTTGTTACTTGTAAGAAAGCAGTAAGTACAAACATATGCTCAGCAGCAGCCCAATTATACATTTTTTAATTTCCAGTTACCCCAAAGCATGTCTTTGGATTTACTGTTGGACGACTTTCTTTCATGTTTAGCTGCCTCCTCACTCCATTGTTTCCATGGTAACACCTCTGAAACATTGCTTCTTTCTGAGGAGGTGAAATGTAAAGTGGCTGGAATATTTGACTGCTTAAATATTTAAATGAAAACAACAAAAAGATGGTGGGGTGAGTCAGAGATGACAGGTAGGTGACACCCACAATAGCTGCTATTAAATTGGACTATGGAGTAGCGCTACCTTTGCTGTTCTCCTACTACAGGCTGAAAAGAGCAGCCAGCTCAGAGGAGCTGTGCTGAACCTGGGCTATCCTGGTGCTGAGAGGCAGCTGAGCACACTTGTGACCAAGGGTAGCTGAAACAGCCTGCTGCTAACCTCTGCAAGGAGTTAGGAATAGCAAAGTTGTTAATTTGCAGGAGTGCTGTATTTATTATTTGCCAGTGATAAACACCACTTGTTAAAATCGGTAATAACTGCTAATTGTCTTAGTATTTTACTGTGAAGTCTATTAGGAAGTTAACCTGGAAATAGTGTAAAAAGCATTTCTGCCAATACTTAAAAAAACCCCAATGTTTGCTTTGACCATGACTTTTCATTAATGGTAACGAACATCAGTTATCCAGGTTTGGAGGAGGCTGTGCTGCAGACGTGACAGATTTTGTAAACTTAAAGGGAGCTTTTATCGAGGACGTTCTTCTTAAAGTACTGCAGCTACAGCGGTGTCTCTCCTGCTACACCGACCCTTTTCAGATTCGCAGTACAAGGCTCAGTCTGCAAAGTGGATGTACTGGTGCTCATTTCCCCATTTTAGCTCATTTCACTTGCCCTTCCAATCCACTTTGATTAAGGTTCCCTTTTCTGCTCCCAGAGATGGCTGTGCCTAGCCCACTTGCTTAGAACCATCTCCCTGTTCTTTGTGTACCAAAGCTCTCCCTTCCTTCCCTTAAATACCTCCTTAGACAAACACCTTTCCCCTTACTGTTCTGAACCTGGACTCTGAACCAGCCTTCTCTGTTCTCCCCTCTCTCGTCTGATCATAATGGGGAGCGAATTAACCCTCCTGTCTTAGCCCTTCCACAGGAGACGACATGAAACAGCAATGAAATAAATGACCTGAATTCCTCATACAGAACACTCCATTGAGCACTGTTGCTGCTCACTTGATTTCTCTGATTGCCATTCCCTCTAGACTATCATTTTACATGATTTTATACAATGAATTTATCTTCCCAGGGCAAGGTTGTTTTCTTCCTACTGTCTATAAAGGAACATGATTTCTACTAGCTTTACAGAAATAAATGGTAAGAATATTTCCCTTCTCTGACTGACAGCTATGATTCCTCTTAGCTTTAACATGATAGGCTTTCAAAAAATAAGTTTTCTTTTTTGAAAATCTGTGGTCAGATGAGGGGGAAAATTCCCAGAACTCTCCAAGCTCTGCTCACTAACAGTGTTAAAAAAAGATGCCAGCCAAAGTAGGAGGTGTAAATTTTCTAAACGTTATTCACCATCATTTTATTTTAAAAGCTTTGATAGGCAGTGAAACAGCAATTTCAGTATCAAGATGGATATTAAGTTTCAGAGCAAGCCCACTCAACATCAGGGAGAGTTGATATTGCCTTAGAAAAAGGGAATGAACAGGACGACCTCTCCGGGTTCCTTCAAGCATATGTTCTGCAAGCCTCTGAATAAAGACAGTTCTCACCTTTTCAATACTGTTGTTTCAAGGACATCAGTTGCCAGGACATAGATTCCTGCACTTGTTTATATAGTGCTTGGAGTCTGCAGTTTGTTTTTCCAGTCACTAAGGATGAACGCTTGTTCTTCTTTTTGTAATGATTTTGATGGACTAACCTAACGAGGGAAAGGAGTTGCCCTGTTGAATCTCTCCCAGCTACACCAACAGGACTTTCACTGAACCTCTTGGGCTCCCAGGCTTTCAAGCACTGATATCGTCTGAGGATTTTTGTGTGTGAGAATTCTCCACTGCTTCCTCCTGTGTATTCAGAAGATCACAGCAGTCTGTGGTTTGGGCTAACAACACATAGTTGTTGAAAATTTTTCTCACTGTAATGAATCAATTGTTGCTTAGTTAATGATCCTTCTCATTCTGAGGGACTAGCAAGGGGTTTTGGAAACAGATCCCAGTAGGTATGAAAGCTGAACAAAAGTGTGGTTGATTGAGGTCTGTGAAGATGTCTCCTCAGTAGCTGTTTTGAATTTCACTTATTTCACAGTCATACAAAAACGTTCCAGGAAGAAAACAAATGGAGAGCATTTTACAGAACTGAATTTAGTTTCTTCATCTGGGAAAGGAACGAGATTATGGAGAGCAAACAAAGGCGCTGTATAGTGATGGAAGAGAGTGCTGCAGTTAACCTGCAGAGCTTTGACCAGCCAGAATCCCTCCTGTTTAGCGTGATGTCAGCTAACCTCATTCCTCACAGTTATGGGTAAGCATAGTCAAATTTCCCCAAGCCTCTGCGAATAGGACTTAGAGTCAATACTAAGCTCAAACCCACGTGCAGATTTAAGGGGAGATTTGAAGAGGAGGAAGGAATTCTGTTTACAGAGTGTGGAACAAATGAAAAATTTACACTGGGCCTAGAAGATCAAGAGGTGAGAAACTAACTCATATGGAGCAAACAGAGGGAAAGAATAGGGGAAGCACAGAGGGAGGCAGAAGAGAAAGTGACTGCGAGGGCAGAGAGGAATAGAAAATCACCTTCAAAATGTCAAACCAGTGAAATCCATTGAGGCTGGGATTCAGTGGAGATAGCAAGCTTGAGAAACTGAGAAAGACAGAAATGGTATGTGTAGGGAGGTTATGGTGCATAACAGAGTCCCTGTAATTTAACCCCCATTTCAGTACGGCTTTACGCATGTGCATGAGTTCTTCAAATCTGGCAAGCATTTAAGGAGATGCCTATATCCTTGAGAAATCTAGTGGGTGTTAAACAAATGCAGTGATGAATTTGGAGGGCTTAGACAATACTGATTTAAGGAGACAAATATTGAGGTTTTTCTAACAAAATCCCTTTTTTGGCAGATACGGACTGAAACCTTATGGGCAGAAGAACACATTGTATCCTACTGATACGTGTAATGTCTCTCATACTGTCCTGCAAGAAGACATTTTGGTGGGCTTAGAGAAATTAATAGAGCCAGTGCACCTAAATTAAAATGTGTTAACAGCACACGTGGGACATCAGGAGTCAACTGATCTTATTTTCTTGTAGCTTACAGTAGATCATATCAAGAGCGTAAATCTGGTTGGTATCTCTTTTACTTACTGTATAGCAAGAAGATTATACGTAGCAGCCTGACCTCCTTCCTGGGCTTATGTGAGTTTGTTTATGGCATGTAGGATATGAGGAACTCTTGCTTGCAGCATTCCTGCATACTGTGGGAGAATCCCATTATTGTTAAGTGACTGTTGGTAAACTCCCAAGTCTGGGTGAATGTGCGGCTGCTAGCTAAGTGTTGAATGTGGGGTGTAACCACAGAGGCTCATCAGAAATAGAAAGCAGCACTACCCAAGATTATTAAAGAGAAATCAGCAGTAGGAAGATGGCAAGATACAAAACACAAGGGAGGAGTTGGGTAAGTTAAAGGAAGATGTGGTTCCATATTGCAGTGTGAGACTGACTTCTTTATAGCATTTAAATTCTGGTTCAGGGTTGAGTTATTTATAGCCTTGGAAGCAAAACAGAGGTCAGAGTTAAACTACAAAAATAATTCTGTATTAAAGAAAACTTCTGCCTTTGAAGCATAGAAAAGTACAATATGATAACACAACTGGCAATTGAACTGGAAAATGGATGGGAGATAAAAATCTGAGAACAAGTAAGAAGACGTCGAGGATCTTGGCACAAGTATGAGTCCTTTGATGGGTCCTTACAGTTGGAGTTTCTCTGTAAATTCAGTGGTCCCAGTTCAGGGTTTACCCATCACAGAGGCTCTGGTGGAACCCTCCATGCTGATGCCAACAATGGATCTGGTTTCCAAATTTCAAGTACGGTTCAGCAAAGCACCTCTCTTTCACCAATGCTTAAAGAGCCACCTGGGTATATACCTAAGGATGTACAGTAGCCTGAGTTACAGTTCAACATTTAAATATTTCTGCAAGCTTATATTGTCAAGTCATATCAGTGTGTACGCCTTTTCCAGGGACCGGGTGGTAAATAAGCACAGGCAGGTGATTATGGACAGCACCAAGCTAAGATTCTCTCCATGGCTCCCTCATATGAACCACCTTGACCAAATAGCAAAAATGGGATACCAGTCTCCTCCCTCACCAATACTTTTCCTCTCAGTTGAGTTTTTATGGCTTATGGGAGATCTTCCCATCTTTTTTTAGGGAACATTGTTGGCTTCTCCTTGATACTATCTCTTGACCTTGTGGCCAGGGGGATTGATACTGGGATGCTGGTTGTATCAGTTGGAAAAGCTGGACTTGGAACAGGCTCCTAGGGCTGGTTGGGTGCCTGTCACCAACAATGACCTCCTAATCCTCCGGGCTTCTCAGCTGATGCACTCTCAGCTCTTCTTGCTGGAACAGTCTTCATGGCCAACTAAAAGGGTCTCAGTGTTCAGTTACCCTGCTGCGCTGCTGCTACTTTTCCTGCTCCTTTTAGGGGGTGCCATAGAGAATTAATCCAAACATTATACTTCAACTTTCAGCAGCATCAATATTTTCTCCTCAGATGAGCTGCTTTCATGGATCTCCTGTGAGACACTTCCCTAATTCAAAGCCTTTTGTCTGTTACTGAGTCCAAGATACTAATTATGCTTGAGATGAGAAACAAGCAAATTTGGCAGTGCTAGATGAAGCTAGCATTAGTCTGTGCTTCTAGTGAGACTTTTTTAGCGTGGGACATACACAAAAGTTAAATGAGCACAATGATAAGCACAGTGATAAGATAGATTGTTTCTTGCATCTGGCTTGGTTTAAGTCAACAAGTGCTATTTAATATTTTCTTCCTCTACACTTTGTTTTGATGATATTTCTCAAATTCCTCTCATTTCCAAAATGTAATTATTTTAGGAGAATTCCTAGATCTAGTCCAGAAAACATTTTGTTCTGATTATAATCCGGAGTATCACCAAACCACTCACCGTGAAGGCATCACTCGGAAACCACATGTGTCTTATTCTTTCTTTTTTCCCTTTGTTTTTGTTGGCCACTATTAATGGAAAGACCCCACTGAATTTATATACAGCTGTTCTAGTTGCAGTAAGAGAGAGCAACAATTTAAAATTTAAAAAAATTAATGTAAATTTCTCTACTGCCACCTTATGCAGAAAGCATTTGCTTCTTTTTTGCCTCCGACATTGTATGACCGCTCTCTCATATACAGCATGGATGTCCCAAATCAGAAGAAAGTGTTGGGACGTCATTCCAGTAACGACCTTTGTGTGAATGGCTTGAATGTACTCAGACACTCAGACAGACCCTCCAGGTCCTGCCCACTGTTCGGGTCAAGGTAACTGGAGCTGAATTCTGCAGCGCACCACTTGCCTTTGAAGACATCCTACACAACCAGTTACCTGACACATTTTCACAGGAAACACACAAAAAAAAGTGATTTGGAATGCTGTTCTGAAAGTTAAGTATTTAAGGAACAATTTTGAGGCTGCCCTGTGATCACCAGACTGATTAAAAATGCTAATCAGAAGCTTGTATGATTACGAGATTAGTACTGTCTGAACTTTGATCTGCCTCATTTGTGTACAGAGAGAGGGAGAGACACACACAATCATGCCAAGAACTGCTTCCATGGGTAGCAGATTTCTTTTGTGTAAGGGATTCACAGAAGATCTCTTCACTTTTTTGGTTTTTGTTTCTGCTTTCAGTTCCTCACAGGGATGGCCCCGGGGTTTCTATAGCCACTAGCTGTTACTTCTAAAAGAGACAACTTTTTAACAGCCAGAAAAAGGAAAAAAACCTTACTTCAAAAAAAGCAATATTATACTTGCATTCCTGTAACTAACCATGTGCTTTGGTTTGATCCATGTGATGTTCATAGGACCCGACAGAATTAATGAAAATCCCTCACATGTGAAACTCAGGACCTCTAACAATGCTTCAATTCCACGATCTTTGTGTAAACAACCTATAGACACCAATATGGAATATCTGTGAATCATAGCCTCAACTCCAGACCAAAATTTACCTCAATTGCAGACAAACTTGTCATTGCTTATCTTAATATCAGTAATACTTCAGATCAGGAGTGCCATGGCTTTGAAAATGTCTTCAGTGTATGTAAAGAGCAAGTAAGAGAATAAACCTGGTCAATATAAAATCACAAGTAACCTCCACCAGCTGTGGGGAGAGACCCAACCATCAGGACAACCTCTCTGAAGCTATGGCCCTGGTCTGCCTTATCACTGAAGAAGATTATAAAGTTACAGCAAGTGGATACCGAAAAAATAACAAATTTCTGCAATCCCTTCCAGCATCACTGTTCTTCACATCTTCATACAGAAAACTACAGTCTTGTCAGCACCGCAACTCTTACTAAACACACAAGGGGATGGCAGACTGATGGTCACGTTGCCACTTTGTGTGGAAGCGGAGGCTTTAGTCCCAGAAAAGAGGTGATAAAAAGCCATGTAAAGAATTAGCTCACAGGCACTATGACAGCTGACAGGGTATTCAGTGGCATCTCTACAGACATGGCCAACCAACAACTTCACTGGAGCTTAAAGGTCTTCAGTGAAAAAAACAGTCCACTATAAATAATGGTCCTGATCTAAAGAGCTTCAGTTGCCTTTATCCAGCTTCCCATGCCTCTGTGTCCAATTAGCCTCTAAGTTCTTTTGGTCAGGGATGGCTTTCATTATTCTGGGTTCAACTGTGAGATTTCCTACATGGCCATGGAGAGAAATAAAGGGATCTAAGATGACATAACCTTCTCTACTACAGTTTTTGTGGTAGGCAAGAGCTTTCAGAATTACTTTTCCTCTCTCACAGCTATAAAGGGAATGAAAGGGAGGAAACTGAGGCGTGTCTTAGTTCCATTCTTCTAACATGCAGTTGTTTTCCTGCTTTAACGTAAATCAGAAAGTCAAAGGCCCATCAGAGCCTAGGTGACCCTGAACAGTTAAGACACGCAAATTTATGTAGCTATGTGCATGCAAGCAAGCAACAAGGTTAACAGAACTGCTTCTCTTTGGTTCTCCAGCTTGAGTAACCCCTTTTGCACTTGACATGACTGGGCAGCCTTAAGCATGAATCTAGAGCAATTTCTCACTATGCTGCTGCATCTCACTACAGCAGAACTAATTCATAAACATAAGAAAAAACCCTACATTTGCACAAAGACAGGAAAACACAGAGGATTAGTGGTACTTTATTTGTGCAGATTTGCTTTTGTAGGCTAGGATATTTGTATTATAATTATGACACCATTAGAAACAATGACAGATATGAAGCATATGTTCTGAAGTACAAGGACAGAGATCCAGAGGGAATCACCTGAAAGGCCTTCCATTGTAAACCAAATGCTGCATCGAAAAGAAGATCAGATGAGTTAATCCCTTTTTGTCTCCCTGACATGCACAGCATTTCTGGATACCTGGAAGGAATACAGAACCCTTGCCTGTGCTGTTGTAAGAAATTCCCAGAACTGTTTTTGTTGGCTAACTAACCACTTAAATATAAATACCATGTTTTAATTAAAAAAGAAAAATCTGCTTTGGGACAGTCTGGAACTAACAACTGGTTTCACAAAATGGGTTGTTCACTTGGTCATCCCAAAGACCATACGTTCGTTACAGTGCTGCGTACAGCAGGGATCAGAGAAGTGCCATTTCTCCTCACAGAATTCCATCTTGAAACGCATCTCCTAGAGACAGGTGGAAGAACCCCGATGCCATCAATACCCGGCCCGCCTCTCACCCGGCACCCCGCAGCCGCCGGCCCCTGCCCGCCCCTTCGCCCCTCTCCAACGGCCGCCCTCGCCCCTCAGGCGGCCCCAGCCGGGTCCTGTCCTGCCCTCCCACCTCCCCAGCGGCTCCCGCGCCTCAGGGGGCCCCAGCCGGGCCGGGCCCTGTCCTGTCCTCCCACCTCCCCAGCGGCTCCCGCGCCTCAGGCGGCCTCAGCCGAGTCCCTGGCCCACACCTCAGCACTTGCCGCTGTCTGTTCCCCTCCTCGTACAGATGACCCCGCCAAAGGCAACACCGAGAGCGGGTAATTCCTGCGCCGTTCGGGGGAAAGGATTAATTTGGCCAGTCGATTCCCCAGCCCCCCCTCCCCAGGCGGGGAAGGGGAGGGTACATGCGCGTTGCCATGGGTGCCGGAGGAGCACCCAGAAAGTTGCGGGAGAGGGGCGGGGAGGACGGGGCCAGGCCGGGCCGGGCCGGGCGCTCAGGGGAGCGGTCGCCCGCCGGGGCTGAGCGGCCGCTCGGCGCCGCACTGAGAGCCCACGGGCCGGCTGTGCCGGCGGCTGTTACGCCCACCTGCCGCCAGCGGCTGGCGGCGGCGGCGGCGGGAGGGAGGGGGGAAAGGGATAAACTTCAAACTTGTCCGGGGCGGGCTGGGAGCCGCATGGATGCCGCCGTCTCTCGGTGCTGACTCGCAGCCCGCGGCACGCTGTGGGGCGGCCGCTGCCAGAGGAGCGCGGGGCGCCGCCGCGCCGCTTCCTCCGCCGCCGGCCATGGTGCGTGCGGGGCGCGGGGCTCAGCCCGGCCCCTGAGAGCGACGCCTCGCCCTCCCTCTCTCCGGTCTGCCGCCGCTGTCTTCCCCGCGCCCCCGCCCGCCTCCACCTGCCTCTCTGCTTCGCCGTTGCCGACCTGAGGCCTCGGGCATCGGCTTCTCTCCGCGCTGCAGCCCCCCCGACATGGAGCCGTCTGCGGGAAGCCGCCGGGAGTGATACCCGCTTTCCGACCGACCTGTTGGCCGCCCCCTCGGCGCCCGCCCTTGCTCCGATGGAGCTGGACGAGACGCCGCTCGCCCCCCCTAAGACCATGCTGCTCCTGCTGAGGAAAGTTCGCAAGAGGCGGGAGATGCTGCTGCAGCAGCTGGGCTTCATCTGCGCCATCCTCTTCTTCGTCTGGTGCATGTCCAGCCTGCTCTCCAGAGTGGGTGAGTGGTTGTGGCGGCGGGACCGGCGGACCCCGGCGGTGCCGGGAGGGCGGCTGGAACGGCCTGGGGGCAGAGGCCTCGGGGTTGGGGGGGTCAAGCGTTCGCGGCTTATTCCCGTTTTGAGTTTCTCGGTGGAAATCCCCCGGCGGGCGGGCGGGGCGCGGGAGCAGCGCGGGTTCCTCAGGAGAAAGCCCCGCGCCGGGCAGGTGCTCGGCCGCAGCCCCGGGGAGAGGAGGCAGCGGCGCCGCTGGCGCCTGGTGGCCGAGGGCTACCCAGCACCGAGCCCGCCCCGGCGACGGCCCGCCGTGCCTCTGGGAGGGCTTCGGGCCGGGAGTCGGAGGGGAACCACAGGGCAGCTACGTGCCGAAGTAGTTTCCCCCCTGCCGCGGCATCAGAGCTGCTGAATCCTCTCCAGCTGCTTGTCCCCTCCGCAACTTCGGGCCACCTTCCATTTTTATCCTTAGGTTGTAAACCTCCATCAGCTACAACTGCTTCTTCTCTCCATCTTTTCCCTCCCCCTCGCTCCCCCAAATTACAGCGTGGATTTGACAGAAAATTCTGTATTTTAGCCAAGGAGCAGTGGTAATCTCGTGTTTTATAGCGAGAGTCCTTTGTGCAAGTGCCGTGTTGGTAAACTGATGCATTTATAATTAACTACATCATTCCCATTCGTTTTGGTTTTTTTTTCCCCACCGCTGGCACAATTCGGTCTGTAAGTGTGCAGCTTCAGGCCCTCTTCCTGCAATATGCTTTGCATCCCTCAGATACGAAGGCTAAGGTTGCTGGGACAGCACATGGGTCTCTAGGTAGGACTGCCAACAGTCGTTGAGGATTTAAGAACAAAATCAAACGAAGCCCATATCCTACATCCACGTTTAATATAAGAAAATCAGAGGTAATCAGAATTAGGATGGGTCATCTGCTTAAATTAAATCTGGTGGAACTTGTCATACTTTCTAATGCTGTTGTGCTCAAATTATTACCTGGGTTGTTTGAGATCTATCTAGGACGGCAAGAGCTATCCATGTAAGAATTCAGTGTCTTAGACCATATTAGCATACTGCTCATCTTAGAACTTTCAACTTTTTTTTAATTGTGGTTTTAGAGTATACTGTTGTTTTCTTTATTTAGAACTGTTTGTTATGCCTGTGCTTTTTTTTTTCCTTGTGCCAGCTATTTATTTGCATAAACTTACTGGTTTGTGAAAGCAAGTAAACATAATCATACCCCAATTACATAGTTTGAGGGGTTTTTTTTTTGTTGCAGATTCCAGTTTTCCACAACTTTTTTAGGTTTACATGAAAAATGTCATGACTAGTGAAAGTTTTTAATCTCCTGGGTTATCAACTAAATCCCTCATAACCTAATTTTTGATGGTATGCTGCATCAGGTAGGGTTTTTTTCAGCTGGCTAATTTACAGTATATTGTATCCATAAACACTGACCAAGCAATAGCCTCAGTGCCCAAGCCATACACAGAGATTTGCACAAATAGCTTGAATTTAACTTGGTCATAACGTCCTTTTTTTTTCCTGAAAGATGACCTCCAATGAAAGTATAAGGACATGAATGATTTTAATCTGTGGTAACAATGGAGAACCAGTCCTGACTGACTCCAGCAGCATAAATATACAAAATATACAAAAATCATTTGTTCTCTATGCTGCTTATAATTGTGGCATCAGAATATTTTAGCAAATACTCTAGCCAAACTAACTTCCAAGCTAGATGTTTTTGCAAGAGTCACTGTAACAAAGTATTACATGGTGACTGAACATAAACTCTTAAGAACAGCTGTGGAAGAATTTTTAGTATTATAATATGTTAATCTGAAATGGATAAAGTTGAGATGGAAGTGATTTAATTAAGTTTCTATTATTGTTTTGATTATCATAATTGCATACCCTGCATTATCACAAGTGCTCCTTCTGTACTCTATTCAGCAAGTTCCATTGAGAATGCTTCTGGAATATGAGTTTAGCAAAAGCTCCATTGACTTCTAAAGAAGTTTGTTTTTCTTAAGACTTGTGGGGATTCACGGTGCAGTTATTTCCCATTTTCTTTGACAAGTTATGCAGGGATTGGTATTATCAAGTATGCCCAACACTGAGAAGATCAGCCCCTAGACTCAGAATAAACAAAAATGTAACTGGAACATGTCCATATGCATTTTTTATGTTTTGAGGAATCAGTAATGTAATATGTGCAAGTGCAGATGACTAAATGGAAGTGTGATTGTTGCTCATGTCAGCATAGCTGGGCTGGTTTCATCTATAGTAACTGCTAAGTGTTGAGTTTCACAGGTGCAGGCTTCAGCATTTGCTCGCTGCAGAATATTTTCCCATTGTGGGTCACAGCCAGGTATTCTGATAGCCAGAACATGCTAACAGCCCTGATACTGCACCTTGATTTTGCTGCATTCACATACTGATGGTCTGCCCATGTTCCTTACTAGTGGGGGCATATAGTCCAGCTAGGATGATGCAGGAAGAAAAGTAGTGACAGTGGGCATAACCTGTTTCTATTTAATATAGGCCGAGAATCAACTAGTGCAGACAGACGCACTTTATCAGAAATATGGAGGAATCGAAGGTTAATGGCATCACCTAATGGGACGGAAGTGAAGAACTGTACCGAGCCAGGTAAGATGGGAAAACTTTGTGATGTCTTATAAACTCTTCACATCTATTGCACAGTGCTGTCATAACCAAGCTGTGGTGATATGTTAAGGTAAACATGAAAGTGTCAAACTTTTTTAAAAAAAAAAAAAAAAGCAAGACTGTTCTGTGTAGAAATAAGGTTTGTTGTGCTATATAATGCCATGACTTTATCTATCAAAGGTAAGAGTTAATGTTTGCATATAAGAATGTTTTGGGGTCATTATGAGACTTATGCTGACAACTTGATTTTTCTAATTTTGTTTCTTTTGGTGATTATTCCTATCTAGCTGATGCTGTGTACATTGCACTGGTGATGAGAGGTGTACTCTTCTTGAAACTATGGGTAGCTATACACTCAGTGTTTGAGATACCATCTGAGCACAGTAATTTGTGTTCATTACCATTATACATTTAATCACGTTTTGCTAGTTTAGTGATAAACTATGTATTCAGAGCAGGAATTCATATTGTGTGGAGGGGGATGATGAGGTAAGTAATATGGAAACCCTGGAATCCATTTTACTTCAGGATATCTATCCTAGCCAGATGATAATAATTGATTGAGGGCAGGGATAGATGACGCATTTTAATATCAGCGTTAGTCCACAATGCTTTCATCTTCCCATCTGTTTTTCCAGTGTGTATTTCCTTTCTCTCTCTCTCCTTGCCTCTCTGTGGTTTACGGTGTGTGGGAGACGAGACATTTTGCCAATGGCACTAGCCAAATTAATTTAAAGTTCAGATTATTTTTTTTTAATATGACTCTGATGACAGCAGAGTCTGTGTCTTCTTGCAAACAGTGACAGCACTGGGATACTGTCAGCCCCAGGCACCAGAAGAGTTTGGAGCAGTACTTCTTCCCCCCCCCCCCCCCTCAGTTACATGTTTGTTGTAATGCGGAGGCACCTGTTGTATAGATTGAGGGTCACTACTGTGCTTATGCGCTTCTGGGAGAGGAGTGGAAGAACATTGCGCGAAGTATGTGAGTCCAAAAGCTTTAACTGTACCATTTTGATGTCCAAGAACTTCTCTGTGCCTCTGTTAAGAACTCTGTGAGTTAGTTTGCTGTTGTCTGCATCTGTAATGTTATGATGCTGTTGATTTGTCTGTGAAAGTTGTTCACGGACAAGGAAGAAGACAAATATGACCTTTTGGAAACGTAATTATTCTTGATGAATAGTCAGAAAATGCTGTTCTTTCCCACTCCTCTTTCATTTTTCTCCACGTATGTGGATGCATCAACACATACTTGGCAGCATGCTTGGAGCCAAACCGACAAAGGCCACAAAATTGTAGAAGCTGGATCAGAAAGATGCCCATCAAAGTTCTTCATGATGTTTTCCATTTAGTGTGAATGAGAACATTTTTACAATGATATGATAAAAGTGCCAAGAGAAAACATATGCTTATGTATAAATTGGAATACCAGGAGCAGTGCTGACTTTTCCAGATGTTTAGAACAAATAGCTCAGTTCCCTCCATTGCTCTAAAATTGTAAGATTAGTTTAAGAACAATTGGAATAAATAAATACAGTTGGGTCATTTTGATGTGCTTTTTGAAGTTCAGGTCATTGAAGTGCACTTTTCTCTGTAACCACAAGAGTGGGACACAAGAGAGGCCCAAATATGCCCCAGGATGCTGAGGTTTTAAGAAAAATACCATGAGACTTGCATTAAATTCATGATTTCTAGTCACAGTCTTGGAATTAGCCTTTCTTTTTAAAGGTGTTTCTTCTGTTAGAACACAGATTTACAGATCAAATATGTCAGGATTGTAATTGTAGCATTTTTAGTCACTTCCTGTTATTTTGCAGTCATGTACAGCTTATCTGTGTGAATCTTCTGCAGCTGAAGGGGGGATTTAGATGAGAGAGTGGCTAGATGTAAGATAGCTGCAAATAAACAGCATCTGAAAATATCTGAAGTTGATGTTTCTTGGACAGGAATGGGTCTGTAGGAACCCATGGTTGCTATTGCTCAGTAACAGATTCTGTAGATTTGTTTTGGGGTGGTTTTTTTGGGGGGTGGGGTGGGGAGTGGAAGGGGAGGTTGTTTGCTGCTGCTTTTTTTTTTTTTTTTTTTTTTTTTAATTCTTGTCTGGTAGCCAGAGATTGAGATTTGCCCTGTAATGAGAAGAAGGTACAGTAACCTAAAACCTATCAAAAAGGAGCAAGTAGCATAGCCTATCTCTATGGGAATGTAGCTTGTGTAACCTCATGACTACATCCAGAGAAAGTAGTCCCAGGAAAGGTCAAGAGACTTGATCAAGATTGCATAGAAAATTGGTGAGAGAGGGTGGATTTTCAGTTGGAATATGCAGGCTTTCAGTCATGCGCTTATCCCAGTGTAATGAAAATCTCAGGAATGTACTGTCAAACACTTTAAATGGCTGGACTTTATTTCTGATCTTCTTTTTTTTCTTTCTTTTTTAATCTTAAGAACAGATAGTTAGTATGTATGTAAGTTTTATGAATACTGTGTCTCTATAGCTCCTTGATGAGAAGTATTCATTCTTTCCTATGTCATTTCTGTACCTGCCTTAAGCACTAGGGGCCCTATGAATCCATGGGTGTGTCTATGGTATGTAGCAGTTTTCTTATGTGGAGGTTTTTCTATGTGTGTTTAGAGAACAGGAACTTCAGAATACCTTGGGAAATGCAAGTTCTTGCTGAAAGCCTGTTAATCCTTTGTGTCATTGCAGTGCTATTACTGTGCTGCCTCTTCATTAGCTTCCCACACAAGTCTACAGCCTTTTCCCAAAGGCTCTCAACAAAGTTAATGTATTTGCCACTTCACCCCCTTTTCTTACATGCAAATAAAAAAACCCAAACCCAGTTGTCAGAAATTGTAGCTATAGAAGTTCATAAGACCATGAGATTCTTGCAGTTCATGACACTTGTAAGAAAGGCTCACCCTTGGTAATATATCCTGGGAGAAAAACTCCCTAAGCTTCTAGAATTAATGTTAGAAGCTTGTGGAAGCTGCTATCTGCTGGAAGCTCACGTAACCTTCACTGCCTGAGATTGTCTCATTTACTGAAGAGGATCATTTTGTATTGTGTTCTCTGGAAACATTATTAATGCTTCTGGGGCCATTGTATCAGAAAAAACTTTGAAGTCTTGGCAATGCTGCTTTAAAAAAGAACCCTGAGGTTCTGACAAAGGAAAGGAAAATATATACGTGTGTGTATATATTGTATGTGCATATATGTGTGTGTGCGTGTATAACTAGAGGAGAAAGATTTTTCTGACATTTGGAGGCTAAAGGGACTGATATTCATGAATATCTTAAGAGGTGCTACACATTTTTTTCTGATAGTAACTATTCTGCAGTCATAAGGAGTTAGATACTCTCTACCCCATAATAGTAGCAAAGGAAGGTCAGCTGCAGGAAGGAGGTGGAACATTTGTGAGCACCAAGCCAACCTCCGTTCTAGTCTGGCTTAAGACCAAATCCTCACCAAAGCTAATGTGTTGTGAAGCATTTTTCCATTAAAGATCCTTCCTGGCTTGAAACTTCCCCTTTGTTGGAAGCTCCTCTGCCATGAAATGGTAAGTCTTTATATTGTCCTGGAGTCAGAGTGGAGGGCTTATAAATTTTATGTAGAAGGCTCTGGAATTCAAAAATTTCATGAGAGCCTAGGATTCTTGAATTATGAATCTCATACTTATTTTGTATTGAGTAATTCTCTGGATGGCTGCTGTGGGTATACCTCTTTGAGGGAAACCAAACTACCTTTTCTTTATGGCTCTGAAAACTTTTCCTGGGTAAGTTTCTGTGGGAGGAGGGGTTGATCTGACCCTCACTTAAAGCAGAGCAATCAGAAAGGGAGAGTAGTTGTCTCTAGCATCTTAACAGATCTCATTAGGGTGCAACCAATTTTTTTTGCCTTATCCAAGCTCTCACTTCCATCTGCCATCAGCTCGCTAGCTTGCAGTGCCATCTGCCCAGCAAGTCTGATTTCTAGCTTCTCTTCTCCAATGGCTCGCCTCTTGTTTCGAAATGTTCTCGTGACTCCATGTCCTCCAGAACTCTGAGTAACGTTTCCAGAGCATTTGCAAGCTGGGGTGGTGCGATGTTTCTAACCATGTGACTCCACTGGGTCATGTTAGGCTGTTGAAGCAACTGATCTGGACTCCTTTCTGTTGTGAATATTTTCAAGTAACCCCTATATGCAGTACAGAGTGTATTTAAACTACTTGCTGTGTGTTAGAACTGTATCAGAATGTATTTCCATTAGTCTTTTGACATTAGTCAGGGAGCTGCCTTGAAATTGAAAGAGTCGGTGGGGTTTTCTGTCCAGTGGTTTGTCAACCGTGGACAGTTCATGAGCTACACTGATTTTAAATAGCTGGGGATTTGGTTCAAGTGTGCTCCTCCCATTGTTATCAGTGGGTAAGGATGAATTGTGGGTTGGGGAAAGGCAGGGGTTAGCATTTCTTTCGGAGCCATGCTGCCTTTTTACTTCAGAATTAAAAGGCACGTTGTAGCCATGCTTTCTGTCCTTGCAGTGAGAGAGAAAGAATCAGTCCTCCGCAGTGAAAGTGTGTTTCCCAGCAGCATGTGTATAACTGAGTTCTGAGTCAGGATCAAAAGTCATTAAGTCTGTGTATATTTTACACTGTTAGTTATAACCTTGGGGACTTGTGTAGGATGTGGTGCGTTGTAGAGAAACTACAGAAGACAGTTTTGTTAACATACCATAGAGAGTACAAGAGCCTGTTACTTTTTCTACAAAAATCGATGATGTGCTCACTGACTAGAGAAGGCAGGACCGACTCTTCAAAGTAATCTTCCAAAAGGATAGAAAAAGCTATTTCTTGTACATTTGTGGTAAAGACACTATAAGAAGCATTGATTTCCATCAATTTTATTTAACAAATGCAGTGCTTAGTGAAGTGCATCATTCTCAATACGCTGGACTGTTGTATCCTTTTTTTTTCTTAATCCTTATAGACACCTTAATGCATAAGATCATAAGCTTTGTGTAATAAATGCTGATCCAAGTATACTTTTGTTGCTGGTGGAATATGTCATTTTGTGCTGATACAAATTTTCTTTAAACAATGTGATAATACGTCTTTCTTTTAAACAATATGCTTATGATCTTCCCTAGATCAAACTTCCATTTTGTGGCACGGACAAATGCCTTAGACCCCCACTCTTAAGTAGGTGGTATTAATAATATCGCTGTAACCCTTTGTTTCATGAACAGTCTAAATTGGTAGGCTCACCATGACCTGCAGGTTCTCTTACTATGTATTTGTACAGTACCAAGAACAGAAAGACCATGGTCTCATTGAGGTAATATAGACAATAACTATGTTATGTTATTTGCAAATATTCCCCACTAGCCACTAGTCTTTTAGTCAGACTTGGTCTCTGCCTTGATGCATGGAAAATGTGCAAATAATAGATTTATTGCTAGTGCATACATTTTGTTTTAAAATGCTTCTTTACTCCGATATCTTCTGCCCTCAAAGACCAGGAAATTTATCATCCTTAAATATCCTGTTCTTGCATTGGTCTAAAAGGAGATGAAAATGAGGAGAGGTTTAAGAAAAAATCTTAGTTGCTTTTTGCACATGGTATTCACGTAATTTATAGGTGTCCAGTGAATATGTGTATGTATGTGCACAGATGCGCATGTTTATGTAGTGGAAAGACTTACTAACCAGCTAGCATGTAGCTTATTTCTGTAGCCACTTTTCATATGCTTGTGGGGTTTTATTTGTTTTGGGTTGGTTTTGGCTTGTGGGGGATGTGTGTGTGTGTGTCCCAGAATCTCTGGACTCACTCTTGTCCCTGTAGATGCTGAGCAGTAAACTTTATTGATTGTGATCTCACTTGGATGGTTTCTGTTTCCAGGGGGAGATAGATGTGTGACAATTTAAAACCACTTTTAGTGGACTACTTAAGGGCAAATGACAAACGTTTAATGGCAAGTTTTTCTTCTGTGGCTCCCAAGGTCTCCTAATCAGAATTCACACTTAGATTGAATTTGTGACACTCTTTGCCTGGCCTATTGATGTGGGTATTGAAAGGGTTGGCAGGAGGATGTCACTGAAGTTAATTTGGAAAAGTGTTTTATTTATTTTTTTGTGAACCAGTTTAGGAAATGTGCTTTTTTCAAAGCTAGAATTTAAAAAATAACCAACCTTCTCTCTGAGCTGTTAATTTTCTAGCAGTGTATTAATACTGCATCCAAAATAGTAGAAAGAAATGAGACAAACATCTCTCTGTGCTTTGGCTCAACCTGCCAGTGGCATCCCCTGGAGAGATGAGAACAGAAAACGAGCTCCAGGGTAATTTATCCATTTCCCCAGGTCTAGGTGCCAAGTTTGCAGGAAGTAGTTTAACACACAGTAAGTAAGTGCCTGCCTAAAATCCCATTTATGGATGTAGTAAACAAGGGCAAATAAAACAAAAATAAATACTATTTAATATTTTTCTATATATTCCTAAACCTAATAAAAATATTACTTAATTTAATCTTTATTTCATATGACTCAGATTTATTTACCGTTGGTTTTGGTCCAGTTGAAACACACTATGGATAAGGATGCTTACAAGCTAAGTCTTTGTTCTGAAACCAAGAAGCAGGCTTGAAACAAAAATCAGAATTTATAAAATGTAGCAACTTCAGAACCAAATTTAATATTTGTGGATGCAGGCCCTTACTTTCTTCGAATGGAACAAAACACCCAGGTTGAATGCTCTGGAGTGCTAGACTAAGATCTAAAGTTTCCCACATTAGCCCAGCTCAAATGTTTAGATGTCTGCCTATATTTCAAACCATGTTACCTAAGCATTTTTCAAATGTTAATGTAGTAATGGTGCAACATCTCTTTTTCTGTGACTGCAGACAGCTCAGGCACACAGCAGCTGTGTAAATCAGTGACCTGAGGTCAAAGGAGAAATATATGGTAGAACAAAGAATCAAATCCAGATACCTCAGTCCTTATCTAGGCTCCGCAATGGCCTCTTGAGGTTCCATCCAACCTGAGTTTTCCTGTCATCTGGTATGGAAACCAAATGAATTACGTTTCAGTCAGGATATATATGAAATCCTGAACTGGGAATTTCAAAATCAAAGTTAGTGAGATTTGAGCATGCGGATCTCCATGGTATCGCTGACTGTTTCACCTTTAATGTGGGATAATGTGTGTGCATTTAGATCTGTTCTTCACTAGCATGACCATGCAGATAGACCTTTTTTGTGTGGAAATTTGGTCCATTTTCCACTCAGAAAATTGTGCTGTTGGTATAAAAGCCATGTTTAAATTTAGCCATTCTTATCCATGGCAATTTCGTTTTCACTCCTTGCTTTTTACCTTATTGTCTGTGACATGTCACCATGTACTGCAGTTGAGGCAGAAAATGCTGCTGTCTTGCTTTGTAGCATGCACAGTTGTTACCACACGTCATTTTGCTGTTGTAGGAAGCAGGATGAAAAGGCATTGTTATAAAGACGTTGTCTGTGAGCATTAATCCGTACTCTTGGGGTTGGCCTAGGACAGAGTCTTTATGAGGTACTGGATTGCTTGACAAATTAAAACTCTGCATTCATTACTTCATCTCTGTGCTCTCAGTGTCTCATCAGTCCATAACTTGGACCATCAATGTGGAGGACAAGCAAAACTGGACAAGCACAGAACTGGGCTGCAGGGAAGTAGGTTGTGAAAAGCACCTGGAGATAGAAAATGGTCACCAGAAGCTGCAAGAAGGATAGAGAAACATGGGGTTTGGAATTGATTGGTAGAAAGACTTAAGATTATCCAGTCATAGAGGCTGGAGTTGGAGGACAGGTGAAAGGGACACAAAGACATGAGTGGAGGGAGGCTGAATTTGGATAATGAACCATGGGAGAATTCTGGGAATAGCAGGCAAGGCGGCAGGCCCTGGGAAGTAGTAAACAGAGAAAGTTAGAGAGGTATGAAAAATCAAAATGCCATGAGAGGTTTGGTTTTGGCTGGGCGAGGAAACTAGAATGAAAAGGAAAAGGACTCTCTAAAAAGGGCTTAAGGTACAAAAGGGCTACCTTTTAGCCTTGTGTTTGGCATATAAAATGGAAAGCATTCACAATTTCTATCAATTTTTGGATTTATTTTTTAGTTGGTGGTTGGTTTTTTTAGCATGGATTCGGTATCAACGAAGAACATTTTCAGAGCTTGTACTAATGACACCATCTAGATACAAAGCAATTTAGAAAGCTTCACCAAAAGCAGACCCTCCTGAGCCTCAACTCTGTCTCTCTGAATCCTTAATGTTTGTTTTGAGGGTCAAAATGACTGACTTAAAAATACACTTGGGCACAGTGTGTAATTTCATTTAAATTAATTTAATTTTTTTTCTGTTAATATTTCTGATAAGAAACCTCATAATTGATTTTTCAGAAGTTATGAATTTTATTATACATATCTATTACTGTATTTATTAATGCCAACGACTTTTTGCAGAATAGATGTGGTTATCCACCTAGGAGGCTGAAAATATTCCGTGAACCTGCTGACAATTAAACTGGCATCACTCCTGTTCTACAGGAAGGCAAGACCTTTAAAGTTGACAGACATTGAAGACATTATAGTAGAAAATGTAATACCCTTAGAAACGGAGTCGAATTCATTCCTACTGGGACTCTACGGATAAATTGAAGTACAGCAGAACAGACACTTCAGGTAGAACGCAGGCCACATGTATAAGTGCTTGTTCAAAAGTTTCCTTTTTTGCAACATTAAATTAATGGCTTAATGTTAATGACAGGTGCTGCATTAATGATATTGAGTGTGATATTCTTTACCCATAGTGGGGAACAGTGGCAAATGTGCCTTCCTGCAAGCAAGAAGATAGAATCATAGAAGGTTTCGGGTTGGAAGGGACCCCTAGAGGTCATCTAGTCCAACCCCCCTGCAGTGAGCAGGGACACCACTAACTAGATCAGGTTGCTCAGAGCCCCGTCCAACCTGGCCTTGAATGTTTCCAGGGATG
>BOSO01002625.1:32264-121000 GCA_018403395.1 Gorsachius goisagi | reverse complement strand
GCTGGGCAGACGAGGTGCTTAGGGCCAGGGTTTAGTGGTCGGATGGCAGGGTTAGGGGAACGGTTGGGCTTGACTATCTTAAAGGGCTTTTCCAACCTAAACGGTTCTATGATTCTGAAGGCTTCTAAGCTGGATGAGGATCCTTACATGGTGCTGTTTTAGCCCGTGCTAGGTTAGCAGTGGATACCAGAGAGACAAGGGCAGAAGAGCTGAAAAAGGGATCGCTGTTCCCCACCCATGGAAGAACTCGGGGGCTCTGATATTTGGGGCTCTGCATGTTCAGAGCGGGAGGAAGCCGAGATGAGGCCCCTCCTGACACCGTAAGGAGAACAGGGTGACGGGGAGAAGCAGGGAGGCCCCTTCATCTCCACATCCCTGCTTTATCCCACCTGACAATCTCCTGTCACCTGTGCTTCCTTGGCGGGTCTCACGAAAAGCTGGGAAAATGCGGTGTTTTAGGGAAAGGCGTTCCTGACACTTAAATGTCTGGGGAGATTCAAAGCCTGCAAGCTGGAGGTGGCTGTGTTTGGCTAGAAATCGTGACGGGTTGTACGATGAAAGGAGCCCCGTCGCCCGCCCTCGCCTCAGAGCGGCTCGCGGGCCCGTACAAACCGCCCTGACGCGAGGGCGGGCGACGAAGCCGCTGCCCCGACGGCGCGAGCCCCGATCGTGAGGTGGATGGGGGCGCCCTCCCGCGCCCGCTGCCGTGTCACCAACCAATGAACGCCTCTTCTCCCCTCCTCCGCCCCGCCTGCTCCAGCTATCCGCCATTCTGATTGGCTACTCCGCCCGGCTCATTATGCGGGCGAGCGCGGCTGTGATAGGGTGGAGGCGCTGCCCGTCCGCTGGCTCCGCCACCGCTGCCGTTACGGCCGCTGCCGCCGCCTTTGCCTGCGCTGCCGGCGGCGGGCGAGCGGCGCCGGGGCGGGCAGCGCAGCGCCGTGCACACGCGTCCCGGGAGCCGTGCTGAGGCTCGGGGGAGCCCATGAGGCGCCGGGCAGAGCCGAGCCGAGCCGGGCGAGCTCCAGCCATGCATCCCGGTGAGCCCGCGGGCACATGGGGCAGCGCTTGAACCGCTGCCTCGATGTCCCCGTGGCGTTGCCGCCGCTGAGGCGGAGGCTCCTGCTGCTCTTCATCATGCTCTTCCTCTGGCTCTATATGTTTTACTCCTGCGCCGGCTCTTGCGCCGGGCTGGCCACCCGCGGCTCTCCCGCCCCGCCCCGCGCCGCCCCGCCGCTTCCCCAGCTGCTGCCGCCGGCTGCGGGGGAACCGGGCGAGGAGAGCAGCCCGGAGGAGCAGCGGGCAGCGCCCGACGCCGCCAGCCCCATCTCCAGCTTCTTCAACGGCTCCGGCACCAAGCGGCTGCCGCAGGCCATCATCATCGGCGTGAAGAAGGGGGGGACGCGGGCGCTGCTGGAGTTCCTGCGGGTGCACCCCGACGTCCGCGCCGTCGGCGCCGAGCCCCACTTCTTCGACCGCAACTACGAGCGGGGACTCGCCTGGTACAGGTACGGGACGGGGACGGGTACCGGCCGTCGCCGCCTGCACCGCGGGGTCCGGGGCGGGGTGTGGGGGGTCCCCGGTTCTGCCTGGCGGGGCGGTGCGGGGCTGCGCGGGACGCGCCCGGGCTCCAGAGCCGGTCGGGGGAGCGCCCGGGGCGAAATGTGAATGTGCCGCTAAACGCACGCCCCGACAAAGCACCCCCTAAAAAAACCCAAACCCCCAAAACCCAACAAAAAAAACCCCAACCCTGCGTGGAACTTACTTTTCCCCGTTAGTCCAAGCGGCGCCTGAGTGTTTGCAAACTTTGTGCTGGCCAAACCATATTTAATCTTTAAATAAAGGTTAAATATTAATCTATTTTTTTAAAAGAAATTTTTTAAACACTCTTTATTTCGTCGTGCTTCCAGGGCTCTCGTCTGGAGCGTGTAGTTTTCCTTCAGCTTGGGGGATTGCCGAGGGGTGGCTGGCATATCCCCTTCGGGTCGGGGAACACGGTTGTGCAGCGTAGTGCTCCCAGTAGAGGCAGGTTTGGGGGTGCTTTGGGGTTTTGGGGGGGGTTTGTTGTGGTTGTTTTTTTGGGGTCTTTTGCTCCGCCCTGGGAGCAGAGCGGCAGCCCGGATCTGGCAGGCGGCAGCTCCGCGTTCGAGGTAAAAGCTCCCCCGGTGGCTTCGTGCGCTCGTTCCCCGTTAACTTTCTCCCGCCGCGCTAATCAGCTTTAATTGGGGCCGGGCTGCGGCGGGGGCTTCGGGGGCGGGGGGCGCAGTGCGAGATGAGGGGGTCGCATCCTGCATGGGTGGGTGTGGAAGCGATTTGGCGAGGGGCAGCCCTGTGCCCAGTGGGCGATGGAGGAAGAGTCCGGTGCCCCTCGGCCCCGGTGGGATGCCCTGCACCGGGCTGAGCCCCGCTTATGTTTCTTCTCATCCCTTTATGCTTAAAGTTCCTTTATCACGAGTATTTTGGCTGTCTCTCTGCTGAGCCTTTGCAGGAATACTAAAGGAGGAGAGAGGGAAACTTTGAAGCTAGATGGGAGCTGCGAAGTTCCGAATTTTTAACCTTTTTGTAGTCTTGAAACTCCCACCCTGCAAGTCTGATAGGTTTATGTCTTTTTTTTTTTTTTTTTTTTAATATTGCCATCCCTCAGCAGTTAGTAAAATAAATGCAGGATAAGAGCTGGCGAGGGGGAAGTCATTTTTGCAAGCACTTTCGTTTTATGAAATTTGAAAACTTTGGTAGAGGATGCAGCGCATCGTCCCATGGCAACCAAGATAAAATCTTTATAAATTCAGTTGGTTTTAAAAATATATATATATGTTAATCTCGCATTTTGAAAGGAGAACTTACATATAACAGAGCAGGAAACCTGTCAGGATTTATTAGCAAAATGGTGTTGTACGTGTCGAACTCTGTTTTTAATTAGGCACCTAAATTAGACCATAAAATGGTTGATTAATCTTTTACAAGTAAGAGGTGGAAAGGGGAGAAGGAAAGAATAATGCTTATGATTACATTAATCTGTTATCCCAGATGCAGTCAGCAAAAGTCAGTATTTAAAGGATACACGCTATTTTTAAATTTGGAGAAGCTGGCATCAAAGTTGCATGTAACTTCTTAAAGTTTCACCTTATCGGCTGCTTAATTTTAAAGCAGCAGGGGCCCTATCCCTGCAAGCACGCCGCTACGTTATTAGACAGTATCTTTGCAAAAGGGGTGTTTTAACTGAAATGGAACAAATCCTCAGGTCTGAAGGGTGACACTCCCAAGCAGCGAGCGTAAGTGATGCTGAAGGTCTCAAAACCACTGGGGTACGATTTACCCTGAGGATGGGAGCATGTCTGTCTGTGGGACTGGGACCTGGATTGATGGGGAGGGGGAAGACTCAATAATGCAAAATATACGGGGTGTGTGGGGGGGGGCGAAGATGTATTTGCTCAGCAGACAAGTCGTTTGGTAATTGTGCGTTATTTCTAACCTCAGTTTGAATTAGATGCAGAAGTTTGTTTCTATAAATTTCGGCATTAGAAATCGGATACTATAGAGCTCCAAACTCCCCCTGACTTCAGTGAATCTTGGCTTCTCAGCACTCCTCAGGAGCATGCTTGTTTCTCCAAGCCCTAATGAGGCTTTTATTTATTATCTTAATGCCAATAAGGAGATGCATTTGAATTTTCTCATTAATGGCCCAATAAAATCAGATTAAAAGTACTATAAAATATCCGCTGTGCCAGCCGTCATGCAGTGAGCTGAGCAAGCCGCGTCTCTGTTTTTCTGAGGCTTTTGCACGAATTGACTGAACTTTGGAACTGGGGGAGTTGCTTGTCTCCTCAGCACCGGCTCCATGAGTTTAAATCCAATTGTCTGGCTTTGAAAAGATGAAGATGCAATTTTTGACCCATGCCTCATTGAAAGCGTATTTTATTTGACTGGCTCCTGGCTAAATTTGGTCCTATCTGTTAGGGGTTTGTGTGTGTTTGTTCTAGTTGTTCTGCCTTATAATGAAATGTTCCAATATAACGTTTTCTCAGGTTTCTGAGAGGCAGAAAGCATCTCAGATTTGCTTATTTAGCCTGATGAAGGCTTATAGTTTGGGGTATTTGCAATTAATGATATTAATGTTTATTACTGATCTCTGTCTAAAGTTTTCATCCATAGAAAATAACTTTGGAAGGAGGGAATACAAACTTTTTTCTTGCTCCATTTTCTGTCAAGTGAAATTAAATGTGTTTGGGTTTGGGGGGTTTTTTGGGTTTTGGTTTTTGGTTTGTTTTTTTTTTTTCCTTTCTGTGGAAGGCAAAACAGCATCAAGTGGTGCTGACCACCATGCCTAAAAAGCAGAGGGAAAAGAGGTAAAAAATAAATTGATTTTTCGATAGCGAGATAGCCAGAAATCTAATGGAAATAACTTCTGTACGCACATTGTGGGGTTTCCCCCCCGGTAATGAATACAGCATGTTAACTGCTTCCAGTGAAAATATGTACCATGACAGAGGAGAAACGGGATCCAGCCACTATCGCAAACTAATTTTAAAGTAGTGCCTGGAATTGTTAGATAATAAAGAAGTTTCCTCTTCACAGCAGTAAGGAGTGCAGCTCTGCAGCCTGTGCGCCCGTGTGTCCATCTGCCGGGACAAGCAGCCTGCTGGGCAGCCCCTTGGCAACTTCTGCTTTTCTTACGGGTTTACTGTATGGGTTGGGGAGGGAAAAGTGTTTCTTGCAAGCCTAGAAAATCGGTTGTTGTGACGATTTTTTTTTTATTATTATTACTATTTTCTTTCTTGCAGCAATGATGCATTTTTAAACATACTAGGGACTTGGAAGCCTTTTGTCCAATAATTAACATAAGGTCAGGAAGAACGATCATGTCAGTAGTGTTATGTGTTTTGGGGTTTTTTTTAATTATTATTTATTTTATCATTTTAGGCCCAGTGGGCTGTTGTACCCGGCCTCTCCTGCCGTGGGCTGAGTGTTCCCAGCCCCACTCAACATCTCTAATTTATATTACGAGTATGTAGCCCTCTGCTAGGAAACTCCGTGCTGTGGCTACGCTGGCTATAATCTCGGTAGCAGTGCTAGCCCAAGGTCTTCTGCCTCTAGCAGCACAAAGGGGAGACCTCTTTTCCCCCTTTTTTTGGGGGGGGGGAGGAGGGAAATTCTTAAAACACTGAGGCTTCGTCTTCCTGCTATTGCCAAGCTGCCTTAATTCATTCTGCGTGCTGGGGCTGTGGGTGGGTTTGGTCAGCAGGATCAGGCCTGGTCATCCAGTGGTGTGCAATAAACTGCTTCAAACATGCATTTCTCAGACACACCAATCACCTAAATAAGCGTTGTGCAAAGTGCTGCCTCACAGCAATGCCTGGTTTGGGGAAAACTTCCTAATTTTTTTTAAAAATTATTTATTTTTCCCCAGGAGCCCCTTTTTTTGCCCCAAGGAGTGCGTGTGGGGATGCGAGTGGTGCAGTGCCGATGCTTGCAATGGGCCGGGGGAAGGATAAAGCAATAACGGTTAAAAGTTCAGGGGTGAAAGCCTTGCTGAACCAAGGGCAGATCTTGAGCAAGATGGGATTTTGCCCCTGTGTTTGGCCCTTCTCTCTAAATCCCAACTTTACAGTGGTAGCAAGGGTTTAATACCTGCTGCTTAGTTGCTGCCGGACTTTGCAGCCTCCCACGCGGGGCACTGATCTGGCAGTGCGGAAGTGTCAGTATGGACACAACCGGGTGCTTGCAAAACTCCGTGTGTTGTTTCTACCGGGTGTCGCAAGGTTCATTGCCCCAGGAAGTTTGGGAAGGGTCTTGATTCTCCCAACTGAACTTTGGGTGCAAATGACCATATCTGAGCAAAGACCGGTTCCTCCAGCACATTCCCGTGAGCTGTGTTTGGTTGGAACAAACATATCTTAAAGGGTAGTTGTAGTCTCTGGGGTGCCTTTGCCAAGCAGCTTTCTCCTTGAGATTTTTGGGAGAGAAAAAAAAATAATAAAAATTAAAAATCCGATATTCACCTTGCATTGTGTTGTGCGTAAGCAAGTGGGGACTCTTAATCGTCCCCTCAACATGTGCCCGGGGTTCGGTGTCCCCTTGGCCCTTCCAGCAGCTCCCCATGACATTGCGTTAGCCACTGTGCAAAGTTGGGAAGAAAATGGCCCCAAAAAAGAAGGACTGGGTTGCTATAATCAGTCAGAAAGGCCCTTGTGTTTGCATGGGATCATTCCTTTAGATCTGAGGAGGGTTGAGTTGTTCAAACAGATGGCAAAGATTATTCGTGTTGCTGGGGTTTCAGTGCGCTGCTGTGTTTCAAGCATGTTGCCCGATATGACGCACGTGACAAGTTCTTCCCAGCACGACGCTGGGGGGGGACGACATTGTCTGCCGTGATCGGGTTTCATGGCCTCACCTGTTGAGCTGCTGAACTTTTCAAAGTTGACCATGCATTGGGGGTGACTTATTTGGATGGTGGATCTGCCTGGCTAATCGCATTAGCGCAGCACTGCGTGGCGTGCCGGGGAACGTTGCGCTCCTTCTTGGCATGAAAATGATGGGAATGAAAACCCATGGGCTCGACCCTGAGTTTGGGATTTTTTTTTTATTTTTTTTTTCTTCTCAAGTGGGTCATGGCAAATGTCTGTAACACACACCAAGCTTCGGATACTTCATGGAGCTTCCAATGAAGGCTTTGTTTTTAAAAGCATCCAGCAAGCCCCGCATGCAGTGGCTATAAAAACTCTACCCAAACCGCTGTTCTTTTGAGCTGTGTTTCTGACCTGGCCTGATCCTGGACTTGTCTTGCCATCAGGCCTTGCTTGCTAAACTGCTCTGTCTGCTTGAGCCTGGACTTGGTGCTATTAAACCATCCCAAGCAGGAAGAAACCTAATTTGGTGATCATTCAGCGTGAGCATTTGTGTCTTCTGCTTGGTGGGGCCATGCGTGATCAATGGGTTTGGAGCATAGTGGATTGGCCAGGACTGTGTGGGACGGTTAACATACGGGCTCAAAGAACAACAAATAATGGGGCACGTTATTTCAGTGGTGTAATTAGGGGGTCAGGGCTATCGGATGCTACCTGTTGTCACCACATGGTGTGCGAGAAGGGACTGGAGGAGCGGCTGCTGCATTGGTTTGTGGAATGACTAAGTGTTGTGCTGGGTCCTGACTTGCTGCTGATGACTGTACTGGGGCTTGCCCGCGCTGTTGCAATTTCAGGTCTTTCAGCAGCTCTCTGTGTGTCTTAATTAGCTGGCGAGAAATGCCATGTGTTTTTTGTTTTTTTTTTTTTTAAAAGGAGCTCATCCTGGTGGCTGTCACCAGTGCAGCCAGAAGGCAACTGAGTAAATGGACCTTAACTTCACTTTCTTAGTGGAAGCAAGGGCTCTCATGGTGAAATGTATTGGTTATCAGCGGACTTGGAGGGAAGGTGGTGTTGACTCAGGGCAGGGGTTTACTGGTGGCTTAGTGTTGCCATTAGGGAGTTGCTCCTGGCCTGAGGACGGTCGCAACGTGCCCACAAAGAAGTCTGGAAGGGCATCGCATCTTGCCACAGGTCAGACAAGAAGGGGAAGCCAAGGTCAGGAGCGCAGTCCCTCCGTCTGGAGCATCTTTCTGCCTGGGGATGGTGGGGACTGCTCAGACATGATGCGTAGTAGACCTTAGTTCGTTTGTAAATGTTATGTGAAGGAGATGATCCCTCCTGGTGCCATGCTGGCTTCAAGCATCCCCCTGGTGGTTTTCCTCTCTGTAATAGCTCTGAAGATGGAGAAAGAAAATGGACTTGTCAATGGTGATGTTTGCATGCCCTCGTGCTGGGAGGGGGCGAGGGCTGTCAAGGGGTGAGGAGAGGCACAAGGGAAGCTGCGAGCTGGCTTCCTCAGCTGCTGACCTGCAATACCTGGCATCCCATCTCTGCGACCACGCATGCTCCTGTCTCGGGAGTTGTTCAGAGACGCTCAGAGACTTGCATGGTTGGGGGTTTTGATGATGCTGGTGGGAATATTAGAGGGGAAATAGGTGTAGAAGTGCTGCTGGCAGAAGACCTCATGCTATTCAAGTAAATAAATTAACTTTTTAAGTTTCTTCTCCTGAAATAAGTGAGCATGGCAGTGCCTTGTCACGTGGTGGGTGGCAGGGAAGGAGAGAACTTCACTTAAAGAAAAATAATGTCATGTGCTGCTAAATGCTTAACATGTGCTTTAACCTCCTCGGAAACCCATGGGAACTGGCCTGCTTCAAAATCTATTTTGTTTTCTCCTCTCCCCACAGAAAAGGGATGGAGAAAGAACGTCTCTGCTGAGGGATGCTGTGACTTGGTGCTGGCTTCAAGGGAGTCACGGCACTTCATGACAGCAGAGGTTCTGACCCAGAATTTAATTAGCAGCTGGCCTTGGATGCCAGGCCGCACGTGGGTAACCCTCCTCTTGACGTGGCTTTGTACAGCGGCATCCGAGGGGCTTGGCTCTGCTAACCCTCGCTGGAGGGAGACGTCCTCACTCATAAAGACAGCCCCTTGCCTTCTTGTCGCTCTTGTGCTGCTAAAATCCATAAGACCAGAGCTGTAATCTGGCCAGTCTGCTTGGCTGGTACTGCTGGGGACTTCTGCAAATCCACCGAAGTGGCTAGTTTACAATAAAAGCGAGCGGTTGTAACCTCTCCCTTGAATTGGCGCGGCCTCTCCCCTCCAGCACACATTCCTGGCAGCACAGCAGGCAGCTCTACCAGAGGAAAGTGAGAATTGCGCATGGGCTTTTATTTTATATGCCGATATATTATAGGTGGATGTATATATTTTATACATCCCTTGCTGAATATGAATGCAAAGCCAAATCTTTTGTTGCCACAGCCGCTGCCTGTCAGTACCAAGTGCGGCTAGAGTGAAAACACCAATTGTCTTCTAAAGAAAAAAAAAAAGTACTTTCCACATGGGAAGTTGACTCTGGCGAGGGGGTGAGTCTTCAGCAGCATTCTGGTGGCCAGGACTGGACCAGGTCCCCAGACTTCACCATGTTTAATGCAGTCTGAATCCCTGCCCCGGGGAGGGCTCCAGGATCAGGCCCTCGGTGTGTGTCCGTGTGACTTGTGAGTACAGAAAATGTTTCCCCATAAGCCAAAATGCATTGCAGCGATTAACTTCGATAAAGCAGCTAGCCAAGCTTTGTATTAAAGCCCTGAGCTTGCAGCCTGTCTCAAGTATCAAATGCAAACTTTTCTTAAAACTTGAAAGTCTACAAAGTACAGGCGAGCAGCACGGAGAGGTGTAGGATATCTTTAGAAAACTGCTGAGTTGGTGAAAGAGTGATAAAACACGGGAAGAGCACTGACGTTATGGTGAGGTTAAATTGCATTAGTATTTTTGGTTTGGAGTGGGGTCTGTCAGGCTGCAGTGGGCGGCTGAGCCCAGGCGATGCTGTGGCTCGGTGCAGAGATCTTCCCGTCACTAGGGGGAGGACAAAACCCCGGCTATTTACTAATAAAGTGCTTTGCTGTTTCATTGAGCTATTAAATATTTGTTTAAAAACTGGCAAGGCCTGCAGCTTTGGTATGCCTTCGGTGGGGTTTTTTGAGGGGATTGGTTTTTTTTGTTGGTTTTTGGGGTGGTGGGTTTTTTTTTGTTTTTTTTTTGAAAGTATGTTAGACTTGGCATGGAAGCAGGAGGTACTGGAGTAAACAGCAGGCGTGTCCCAGCCCTTTGGTCCCAGCAGTGGCTGTACACCATCCTCGGGTGGTTTATACCCTGGGCTGGGAATGCGGCTGTTAAATGTGAATTGCAGAGGGACCCCATGGCTTTGCCCTGTCCTGTGGCCCTGTGTCTTGGGGCAAAGGCGATGCTGAGCCTTTCTGCTCTGAGCCCCCTGCACCCACCTCTGGTGCCACGTTTAGTGAATTGTGCTGGATCCGAGCTGGTCCCTGCAAGCACCAGTGTTGCCCCCATCTTCCACAGGCAGGCTGGGATGGGGGAAGCTCCCAAAGGCCTCATCCTGGAGCAGCAGGGCGGTGGGCTTCGTGGGTGTCTGTAAACATCCCCGAGCATCTGCCCTGGCTTCACCACGGCTGGACTGAGCAAACCAAGCTGCCCAAAAACCAAACAGCCTGAGCTTTACCCCTTCTCAAGTAAGGGCTTAGCAAAGTCCGTCTCCTTCCCTCTTCCCCAGCACTGAACTTGTTGCAACTTAACATGAAGCTTGTAGCTTTTTTTTTTTCTTTTTAATTTCCTTCTCTAGCTGGTCTGGTAGCTATTGAGCCTTGGGCTGTCTGCATGGCATTTTGAAAAGCAGAGGGAATAGCTAATAGGGGGTGTTGAGAAGCGAACGAAGCCTTGGGAGAAGATATCAGCCTTGCCAAAGCAGAAGTGGAATAGCCGGTTAGGGTTTCAGCCTGGGTATGCTGCAAGCCGAGAGGGGACGGGAGCTGCTGTACGCTCCGAAGCCTCTTAATTACAGGCTGGCGCTGGCCGAGCGGCCGGACGCGCAGGCGGAGCCGCCTGCCCCGTGCACGGGCAGCGTCCCGGTGTCTCGGCGCACACCAACGCCTTGGCCAGCTGCCCTGGCTGCACCGTGGCTGCTGGCTCCCCCCAGAGACGGTTTCAAGGTCACACTGCTAAATGCAGTGTAATAATTAATTAAGCTATATATAAACAGCAAGCTCATATGCTCCTAAAGCAGATTAAGAGCCTGGGAATTTCCTCTCACCCGCCTTCCTCCCCACAGTCTTCTCCTTCCTCGGTTTCTCTGCAGGTGAGCCCCACGGTTGTCGCATGCTCAGCCGTCCCAGCAAGGCTTACCAGTTGGGTTAAGCAGCTGCATGGCTGGGCCTGAGCCCAAAAATTATAGGAACAAAGCAATGCCTGCTCCAGGGGACTCCCCGGCTCACCCAGTTCCCCCATCAAACCCAGCCACCTTCTTGCTGGTGCTGGAGGACAGGACACGTGCAGCGTCCCTGCCCTCCTGGTGGGGATTGCTTCACTCTATATTGGTACCTGCTGCTGGGAATAGCCTTGTACTGGGAATAGCTACTGGGATTTGCCTTTGGCAACAGGAGTTTCAAGACTCAGTACAGCAATAGCTGAGCTGCCTAATTTTTTTAACCCCGCTTTGGTGTGGGGTTATAACCTCCAGAGAAAGCATGTTTGTGTGGAGTTTGCAGCATGGAGGTGGAAGAATAAGTTGGAAGAGCTACAGCAACTTAAAGTTTATATTGAGGCTTGAGAGTAGAACCAAGCAAACGCTTGCCTTGTGACTCCTGTGGACTTGAGGTGTGTATGGCATCAAAACTGATGCTCACTTTTTTTATTCTCTTGCAACTATCTAAAACTGGTCAAACCTCACTCACTCCAAACCTCCAAAGTAAATATTTAGGGATAGCTTTTAGTTTAAATTCCAGGTTACTTTTAATGTAACTGCAGAAACACCCCAGGAAAATTAAAAATTGTATTTCTTAATCAAGCGGAGGTGATGTGTGCTCTTGAGGCAATTGGAGAAGGGCAGAGCAGCTTTCAGTACTTCCAGATCAGTCCGGGTTTTGCAGTCAGCGCACACGCTTGCCACAAACCCATCGGCAAAGTCTGATCCTTGGCTTTGCATGGCAAAATCCTTGGAAAACTGAACAGACCCCACGGCTGGCTCTGGGAGTAGCGGGGGAGTGATCATTGGCACTGCCCACACTTGCTCCAGAGCCTCTTATCATAGAATCATAGAATGTTTTGGGTTGGAAGGGACCCCTAGAGGTCATCTAGTCCAACCCTCTTCTGCTTCTTCACCAAGCACCTTCTTGTGCATATCTAGTTGACCAAGGGCCACCACTGAGGACCAGGGTGGGAAAAGGTTCCCTGGAGCTGATGGACTCCATGTGAGAGGTTGCGTTTGGGCAACTTGGGTTGACCATCTCCAGCTCCCTGGATCTCTGAGGCAGAGTGGCTTGTCTCAATTTCCAAGTGCCAAGCTGTAGCTACATCTAGAAGATGGAGGCAGAGAGAAAAGGCTTTGTGAGGGCTCACAATGGAGTCCTGCATCAGTTCAGTCCCCTTCAGAGGGGGCTGGGCTGTCTCTTTGGGAACCCAAGGGTGTAGAGATCAAAGGTGCGGGTGAGTCAATTACAATTCACATTTGGTTCGTCCATATGTTTGGGTATTTGAAAGGCTTCAATGGTAACCCATTTTATATCTCTTATGCCCATTGATTTGTTAATCTGACACTTGGTTTCATCTGAATGACAATAGCTCTCATTCAGACTCCTCAGTGTTCAGGGAAAAGTCATTTCACTTGGGTTGTGCTCCAAGGCCTTAGCAGACCAGCCCACTATGTTCTTTATGTAGAAGGGCTTGGAGGACTATGGGATAATTCAACCCTGTTGCTGCCTCTGGAAGGAGATCTGTGCTAGATGGAAACAGGGTGGGATGCTGAACGTTGGTGCTGGGTTATGGCATGGTTTTGCTCTGTGAGGTCCTCTCTGGTTGCCACTGTAGCTGTGGACCTGCCATCAGCCTGTGGGGTGTGAAGAGGTGGGCAGAGTTACACAGACAGCGCAAGTAGTCAGAAGTGGAAAGTAAGCATGGAGAGCCCTCTTAAATACAGCCTGAGTGAGTGTGCTGGACTAGATCAAATCATTGGTATGGCGATGCAAAGTCTCTAATTACATGAATACCTTTTTAATTAGAAGCAGTGCTTTGCATCTGTTGTACTTGCAGCAGAGCATCTCCACCAGCTGAGCCTGCTCTTTAAAGAGCTCTTGACTGTATTTTGTTGACTGTTTATGACCACATCATGTTCTGACGTAATAACTGGGCAGGAGGGGTGTCTACAGACAGACCCGCTCCTTCATGTTTCCCTAATTGGTGCCTGTCTCCCTCCTTCGCTGGGAGTTTCAGTCTTTCCTAAGGCTGGTTTGGTTCCTTCTGCTCTACCCTGAGTCCTGCAGTGTTGCTGGGGACCCACCCTGGGATGTGGTGGCACCACAAACCTGTAGCTCGATTGCCTCAATGGGCACACTACTATTTTGTCCTGGAACTTAATTTTCTTTTCTGTTCTTGATGTTTGGTGCGGGGAGTAAAAAGGATGGGGAGAGACTGGGGAGGGTCATACTGGCCTGATGTTGGGGGGGAAAAAAATCCCATCCTGGACAAATGTGTCTCACTCAGTGCCCTGGTCTGTTTACCATGGAGCGATCTTAATTTCCAGTGTGACTCCTTTATGGCTGTAAATCACAAATCCATTAACAAATGAGTTGAGGTGACAATCCCATTTGTGTTAAAATGCGTTTAGGGATCAGTACTGATAGGATCACCGGTGTATTAATTTGCCAGGCCTTTTGTTCCGGCGGGTGGCAAATATAGCTCATCCCAATGGGGCACATGCTGACCAGGCCAGTGTGCAGATTGCCACCAGTTTGGGTTGTGGTTGGTGCTACCCCTCTCTTGCTGAGGAAGAAGCAGGAGACCTTTGGAAATTAATGGAGTGGCTCAGCTTGGAAAAAAGTCAAAACCAATTTTAAATTCTTGACCCGCTCGATGGGATGCTCAGGGTAGTGACTGGCCAGCTGGGACACACTTTCTTGGTTGGGCACCTTCCCATGTAGCTGGTCTTCCTCTTGATGAGTTTGTTCTTCACTGCCAGTGCTGGCCACCAGGAAGGTGATCTCTCCTCTGATGATCAGAGGGGGCATCCCCTTCTCTTTCAGACTCGAGGAGGAAGCTCAGTGCTGCACAGTTACGCGTCTGGTTTGGTGTTGCTGAAGAGGCAGGTGGAGTCACGCAGCTGGGGTTTGGCAGCAGCTTGCCAGCATCACTTGGCCTGTGTTAGGAACATGCAAGCATTATCAAAAAGGGTAGAAAAAACACTTATAACTTTCTTTTATCCGTAGTGAAAATGGAAAGCTGGCTGCTTTCTGAGCTGTAGTTTTGAAGGCCTCTGCTGTTTGGGTGATGCTGGATGCCCGTAGGATCCCTTTAGATGCAGAAGGTGGATTCCTGGAGATCCTACATGGTTTTTTTGAAGACCTATAGATGTATATGTGCCTCAAGGCTTGTTTCAAGCCTGCCCTGGCCCTGCCACCCTGAGACTCCCTTCCCATGTGCTGCAGAGGAGCTAGTGGGCTCCGGCTCAGCAGTCACGTGGAAGATGCTCCAAGGGCTCTCGGTGACCGGAGGAATGCGCTGCTGGGTGGATAAAGCAGTTTCCCTGCTCCCCTCCCTGCTTTGCTATGTCCACAGCAAGGAAGAGGAGCAGGAGCAGAGCTGTCGTAGCTGCTACTGGCACCAATCCCTTCTGGGGCTCTTAAGCCAGCACAGTGGTTTAAACTCCCCTTTGGCATGTCTTACCCCAAGGGCAGACGAATTGCCAGGGATGCTCTCCCTGCATCGGTCATGAACCGAGGGGTACAAGACGGGGCATCACTGAGGGCAGAAGGGGGCTCCAGGGCTTATCAGCAGGCTTTTTCCCCTAATCGCGGCTGCAAAGCCCCAGCGCAGGAAGGCTGGGCTTGATTAGGAGAAACGTGTGTCAGGGTGGCAAGCAAAGCCCTCCCTGTGCAAACGCTGGCCTGCTCATGTGGGTGTTTAACAAAGGGCGGCATTACCAGCGTGACTTGTTACCTGCCTCTGCAGGCACGTGGATTAAGGCATTAATTTCTGTGTTGGGGGAAAATACAAAAGACCTCTCAGCAGGGCTGTGATTTATGAACATGGCAATACAGGAACGTAGTCCTGCCTGCGTGTCACTAGGCTGTTTTGGTGATTTGGTTCAGTGGCTGTTGACTTGTGCAATGTTGAGTTTGTGGATCGTTTGTTTTGTTTTTTTTTTCCCCTTCTAGCAAAGTTGGAGCAGGTGAATTGCAGTGACTTGGCACTGCCCCAGGGGAGAGGGACAATGCGGGAAGGGGTGCTGAAGTTCACCTCCTTGTAGTCCTGTCCTGGGTGGAGTGTGTTAGGTGTTCCTGAGCATTCAGTCTTGGTGTACCAGTATCGGCCACCCACATCCAGCTGCTTTTGGTGGTTGGAGAGGGGCTGCTGTAGTGGTCACTGGTGCATGCTTATTTAGCCAGAAAGTTGATTTTTAAGTATGTGCCATAAAAATCCATAGCCATATAAACCCTATGGACTACCACCCTAGAACGGACCCAGCCAGGGGTTGCTTCTCTTGAGCCAACCCTTTTTCTGGGGAACTTCTTCCTATTGCAGCACAGCTACAGAAACACTGTGGTGGTGCATTGCTGCCATACAGATGTCTAGGGTGTACGTGAAGGGCCATCTCCCCCTGCATTAGATGCACAAGATGTGCCCTTTGGGTCCAAACCAAGATGCACTGTGCTTGCTGGGCTCCTGACTACCAGCGTATGGCATAACGGGTCCCTGGGGAAGGGCCTTGAAGAGCAGGTACTGTAGGAGTGAGGCTGATGGGATAACCTCCCACAGGCTACCTGGATTAGGAATACCTCCTGGTGGGGTGGGAATACCTAGGAATACCTGGCTGGGGGCAGGAGCCCTGGGGTGGTCTGGTGTGATGAGTCGTGGGTAGCAGGGTGTCCCGTGCTGGGCACAGGGTCCAGCCCAGCAGCGCATCCCTTTGGGGCAGCTGGGGGGATGCTCTGCCCAGTCTGCAGTGCTGGGTGGTGCGGCTCTTGGATGAGTCATGATGCTGCTTGGTTTGGGCATCTAATTCTTGAAGCACCTGGTGCTTCTGGGATACCAGCTGAAAGCCTGCAAGCTGTACGCAGTCAGCAGGATGCACCCAACAGCCCACTTCTGCCTCCCCAAGTCCCAGATCCCCACATCCATGGGGTTTAACTCGATGGAGATTGCTCCCTTTGCTGCAAGGAAGCATTTTCCCAAGAACTATAAGGAGTAAGGATGTCTAAAAGACCAGCGAGTAGCAGTGCCTGTGGGGTTTTAACATCTCTGAGAGGATTAGCATCGTTGCTACAAATTAAGAGAGTAAATTGGTGAGTGTGGGAGCAGTCTGGGGCTACAGACTCTGCATTGGGCTGGTGGGTGCGTTGCTGATGGCTGACCACCACTGGCACTGGCTGATGATGTTCCTGCCGTGTTGGTTGTGGCTGAGCCTCCATGTCAGGGAAGGGCTGAGAGCCTTGGGAAGAGGCTGTGGTGTGAGCAGTGGGCACCAGTGCTGCTTGGTTGTGGTCAAGCTGCTGCTGCAGGGCAAAAGAGCTGACGTCAGGTGGTGGGCTTGAGTTATGGCGACAGCCTGTTTCTCCTGCTGGAGCTGAAGCCAAACCCCTGAGATCGGGATCTCTGGGGTTGGCTGAACCCAAGTGACAGCCATGTTGGCCCTGTGTCCTCTGCCACAGGGGACACTTTGGTCACCTGCATGTACCACAGCTGGTTTTTGGATCTCCCACCAGCTATGACTTCTTATCTGCCTTTAAACCTCTTCCGCGCTGGGCTTCCTTTGCTTATACTTACTCTGAGCTAGTAAAAGGCAGTTTCTTTCTTTCCACAGTTCAGCTGATAACTCCAGACCTTGACTCTCTTGCCTTGCAGGGTTTTTTTGGATGGGGACATTACTTCTGTGCTTGCAGCTGCTGAGCCAGTACAGGCTCAGCGTATACTAGTTCCAGATTCCCACGAAAGGCAGGATCAGTGCTACCCAAGTAAAGCTGAGTCCAAGAAGTAACATCTCTGGTACAGGGATGTGTTAAACCAGCAGTCTCTGCAAGAGGCTCTGAGAGCAGAGCTTTGTCTTGCAATGAATCCGTAAGTGGATCTACCAAGTCTTTGCATGGTAGGAGCTTAATACATATAATGTTAACTGACAGCTATAAATTTTTGAGGGAAGAGAAATGGCCGGTCCTTCTGGTTGTGATAGAGTAAGAAGCAGAGGCAGTCCGGTGAATTTATTTTTTTCCAGGAGTGAGTTGTGAGCACTGAAATCTCGGCAGATGCCTAAAATTCTTCCTCCGTCCTCCCTTTCAGGCTGTTGTCTGTTTAATTTGTAGAGAAAAATGTTTCTACTGCTTTGCAATAAACTCTTGGACACCGTGAAGGTAATCTTGGCTTGTTCCAGACCTGCACCAGCGTAGCTGCTGACTTACATCCACGCCAGGGTGAGCAGAGCTGAGCTACCTGCTTCTGGTGGAGGTGGTGAGGACTCATACTGGTGGCCTTCGGTGCCAGAAGAGAGGGAAGGGGATTACACTAGTGCAGCTGCAGGGATTAATTCCAGTTAAACACTAGTAGGGTGTGCTAAGAGGCCACATGGCACAGAAGTAAATTACACAGCTTGGTGGAGACAGTTGGCCCTGCGATCTGCTGGAAAAAAAAGTCTTTAGTCCCAGTTTGCCAGTTAGCTCAGTCATGTTTCCTGCTGGGTTTAGGGGCTTTTTTCCCTCCTTAAATCATGAGTTTCACAGAACTGTCCCCTCCCTGTTCTTCTTTTAAACAAAAACAGTCTTTCTTTTTTTTTCCCTCCTTTTTTTAGTGGGGGGAAATGGAGACAGATTAGAGTAATCCCACATGACTTGACCAGTGGGCAGTGAAGTCCGGTGATGCTGGGCGGTATTCTAAAGAACTCACCCATAAACAGCAATTAGCTTTTAATCGCGGTGCTGCTCCTGGCCCCCCATGCCCGCCACGAACAGCAACGTGTGCTCTTTGTTGGCCAGAGCAGCACCGGGGGGACCCGCGGCAATGAAAGGGAACCGGGGGTGACCGAGAGGAATAAGATGCTCATTTCAGCCCCACCCCCTTACTGCGCTCAAAAGCTCTTATTTTCGGAGCAAAGCACTATTGAAGCATCGGGACAATGGAGACCAAATCCTTTGGGGGGAGGGGAGGTGCTGGCAATTGCATCTTTTGTTGCTTTTACTTCTTTACTTGCCTATGGCCTCCCCCATCCTACCCCTCCAAGAAATCCACATAGATGCTCGCTAGATGATAATGCAATCACTTTCTTGGGACTTTGCTAATAGGATTATAATTATTACTGGAGATGAACTGGAGTGAATAGAATATTTACCACTTCATCTTAAATTATTGTAAATCCCTCCAAAGCAGCCCTTTGATATGTAAAGTGCTGACCCTCTCCCCCCAGTGAAGATAATTATTTAGTGGAAGTTCAGAGCTTTTAAGTATGATGGGGGACAGAAAGAAGCTTCGGTGTTTACATAAAGAGGAGGGCCTATATAATGAACTGGTAGAGTTGATGAATATCTTGCCTGGCTCCAGCAAAGGAGGAGGGAAAGTTCTTGCTGAGCAGATGTAGCATCTCGGGCTGTTGTTGGGGGAAGAGGGAAGGAAATAATTGTAAATTTAGCCCTTCCTAGTCCTAAGCAAGCACCACATCTCTGCAGCCCATGTTCAGTCAGTGCATGAGTCCACCTGGTGACAGCAGTGATGTTTTGGGTTTGGTTTTAGGGCTGGAGGAGTTTCTCTTTGAGGAATGACAGAGTAGGCTGGGAGACCTCAGCCTGGCAAAGAGATGCCTCAGGGAAAGATACAGTGCTTTACAAAGTCAGAGCTGGGCTGGAGATGGAGGGAGGGATGGACTGGTGTCATGGTGCAAGGAGCTGGTGCGTAATGGGCAGAGCAAGGACCCAGGGTGGCCTGTGCACGTGGAGGGTCTGCACAGATTCAGGAGGAACCTGGGCAAGGGGTTGGAAGAGAGAGCAGTTGAGGATTATTAAGTAGACAAACTACATTGGGCCCAGCAACGTCCCTGAGCTGAATTTGGGTGGAGGCTGGGAGAGCGGTGGGGGACAGGGGCCGCTGCTTGCCCTGTTTTTGTTCTGCCCTTGTCCTCCTGTGGCCAGGGTCGGAGATTTCTGGGCCCCAGAGGCTTTGGCCTGAAGGAGAGGGCTGTACCCTGCAGACGCATCCATGTGAGCATCCGCAAGCAGGATATGTTTCTCCCAAGCTTTCAGGTCAGTCCCATCCCCTTGAGCCTTTTTTCCCAAAGGCTGCCAGTGTGGAGCATCTGCTCTGGGGTGGGAAGGGGGATTGCTCTAGCCTACCGCCTCCAAGACCAGCTTTGTGCCTTTGCATCCATTGCCAGGGACAGGCACGGCCCAGGATTGACAGCTGCATCACCCATCAGCCTCAAAGGAGTCTTTGTGGCTCGTTGGCCTCTTCCTTATGCTCTCTGGTGAAAGCATGAACCCTGTCCCCATGCAGACAGGACTCCCATCAAGTGCTTCTGCTGGTGTAAATTGTTCCTCCCCTACAGGCTGCAGCTAGGCAGTGCACCCTATATGGCATTCAGTTATACAAGTCAGCACCCCTGTGAGGGATAACATATCATTATCTTGGTTATGAGCCTAGGCTTCTGATTAAGCCACTTAAACCCGTGAGGTGGGGGAAGGTGTTGGGGAGGGAGATGGGTTTTGGCAGGCGCAGGGTGGGAGGCAGACTTTGAGGCAGAAGCTGGTTCTGCTCATCACACCAATTTCTGTTCCTGGAGGCGCAAACTCTCCAGGTTTCGTGCTTTGTCCAGGTTGGGTGCTCAGATGCTGCTGCAAACCATCTGCGCTGGGGCTGCGGCCGGGCAAAGTGCCCCATTCCTTCGCCTGCAATGTAGGGAGGGTCAAACCTCTGTCATGGCTCCTAGATCTGAGCTGAATGCAGTGACTTTGGGGGAGGTGGATAAAACATTCTATTAAAAAAACAAAAACAAACAAAAAGCCAGAAAACCCCTCAAAACCCAACCCCTTGTGATTGCAGCAGCGTGTTGTCCCCTCCTCAAGTCACTGCTTGCTTTGATTTGCTGGGGCTGTTTGGGACGACTCCGCTCTGCCTCTGTGGAGTGGGGACCAAAGGACCATCTGCCCATGCCCTGTGTCTCCATGCTTCCCACCAGCCTTTGATGGGCTTTTTTTTATCTGCTTCAAAGGAACTTAGATCAGACTCCACAGTCAGGCTGGAGCCTGTTCCTGTGGGGTAGGTGGCGTTGCCAACTGTGGCCACTGGCTCTTTGGCCCCAGCGAAGCCCCAGAGCAGCTTCATGATGAGGAGCCTTCGCACGCTGTTACCCTCCTCTGCTTCCTTTAATCCCTAAACACCCCAACAGGTGAAGGGCACCTGGCAGATTTGGGGGCAGGGAGCAAGGAGAGTGAGAAACACATTCCTTTCAGGCCCACATATTTTTTTCCCCCTTTCCCTCCTCCTTTACCTACTCCTTCCTCACCCCCAAAGTTCATTAATTCCCATCATCTGGTTTGTGTAAACGTCGTGGCGAGTGTTTGATGGAGCTGGATAGGGTTACACCCGTTTCAAAAAGGCCAAGGCTGGTTCCCAGCCGTTCCCTTTTATTGTTGTATAATTTGCCAACCCAAACAAGGGGCTCCCGCTCCAGACAAAGGCACACATGTTGCCCTTACTGCTGCTCATAAAAAGAGGAGAGGCTGCACGCTACTGTACAGGTCCTTAGTACAACAGCAGCCGGAGCTGGGAGATGTTTTGGTAAGAAAAATGTGATGCATCAAATAATAAACCGCCAAGTGCTCCCACCCCCAAAGAGAAATTTGCTATTGCCTCTTCTCTCGCTGTTTCTTCCTCCTCCACCTTCTTCCTTCCCCCATCTGGAGCTGCTGCCACCAGAAAGCAGAGTCAAAGCCAAGTGAGTAATTTTGAAGCCAGTTGACCTTGATCCTGGTGGCAGGCTCCCTGATGTAATTAAAATGCTTTATTACTTTAACAGGCTTTCCCTGAGCTTGTCAGGTTCTTGCTTTTAAGGAGTATTTCTGGGATTTGATGATTTTGTGGTCAGTCCCACGGAGAGGAGAGCCAGGTGGGGTTAGAATGGGTCTAGTGTGGTGGCCCTGGGAGCTGAGCTGATGGTCCTGGCGATGCTCTGGGTTTTTGCTTCCCAGAGCATTGCAGGGCTCTTGCTCACTGTCATGTGCTGGTGCAGGGCTACAAGCCTGTGCTTTTAATCCAGCCCTTGGCTGCTCTGATCACCACTGTACATTTTTCCTGCTTTCTTACAGCAACATGCTGCCTCAGAGACTGGGAACAACTGGGTATCGCCTTAGTAGAGCGGGTGGGCTGGAAGGCAAAGCTGCCAGCAATGGAGAGGCCACCCCCAGCCTTTCCTGTGTGTCTACAGCTCTTTTTCAAGATGCTAGATTTAGCTTGATTGGCCTAAATTTATTTATTGTTTTGGTGGAGGAAAGGAAGACTCAAAAAAGCAGAGAGATTTAGAATGAGCACTGGCTGGGCAGGGCAGGAATGGCAGTAAAGCCCTCCTTAGAAGTGTGTTTGATTTAAGGCAGTGAATGGATGGGCTATGGTTTGAAACAAGCCCTTTGGCTTTGGTGTGATCCTAACTGGAGCAAAGCTGAGTGGGACCATGATGGGGACAGGGGACCAAACCGCCCCTGGGGATGGGGACAGGACAGGAAAGAATGCAGCAGGTCAGAGAGCATCAACGTGGGAGGGGATGAAGCTTCAACCTGCCTCATCTTCTGCATTTGTTTCTTTTAAAGCTTTTCTGAGCTGGTAACACCAGGCTTATTTACTTTCCAACCTGCAAATTAGAAACCAGGCAAAAGTCATAACAAATTCATCACATGCATCAAACTGTACCATGTTCTGGGTTGTGCTGCCTGGGCTTGCCACCTTGGGTTTTCAAACTGCCTGTCACAACTCTGGAGGCTAAAAATCTGTCTCCTCCCAGGATGGGAGAAGAGCTTTTGTGTCTACTTTTTTCCATTTCTGTTCACCTTCTCACTGTAAGCTTTCAATCTAATCTATGTGGTTTCTTAGAGAGCCTTTTGGGAGGATCTGGGGGCTCTTTCCTAGGAATTTGGGTAGAAACTGTCTAGAAATGGGTTGGATGCTTTGCTTGTGCGCCGCCAGGTGGCAAAGCAAATGGCTCTGGATTACTGGCCTGAACTCGGCATGAATGTGGCTGATGTCCGAAATAGTTTGACTTGCTTTTTCTCCCCTTTCCCCTATTTTCCTTGCTTCTAAGGAACAGCTGTGGAGGGAAAGTCTAGAAATTCTGCACCAAAGGCAATTCTTGCTGTATCTGCTGGCAGAGCTGCCTCTGGGATGGCTGTGAGCGCGCCCCAGTCTGCGTCTCGTAGCTGCATTTTATCGTGACTGTGACACTTCTCTTGTTTTTGCAATCCTGTATATCCAGCTGTCCAAAATTCTAGGAGAGTTTTGTCATCCCTGCAGAGGGAAACTGAGGCAGCTCAGAGGACTGAGCAAGGGGGGTGGTCTGGAGCAGCAGGGTTTGAGGCCAGGGTCTGGAGCAGCGCGGTTGGAGGGTGCCGTCTCTGCAGCATGGGGCACCCTGATTTTAGCACTTACCTGTGGGACTTGAGCACACTGGGGTGAGGGGAACATCTCCGAAAGTGATGCTGGGTGGCTCCGAGTGCAGGGTAGGAATACAGCCGATGCAAAACTCTCCCCAGGAAAGAAAACTCATCATCCTCTTGGTGCCGTTCGGCAGCAGGAGCACCTGAGCATGCCAGGTCGCGGCTGGGCAGCCTGACGGTGACCTCTGTGTGGGCAGACAGCAGGGACTGTTGTCTCTGCAGCCCCCTGGGCTGAGCCCTGCCACAGGGCTTCGGGCTTCAGCAGACCCCGGAGGGGTTTATCCCAGCCAGGAGGTGCGTGGGGGGGTCCAACAGACGTCCCCGGGGATAAAGTGAGTAATTATGATGGCCGTGCTGTGCTCTACATACTGGTCTGTCCTACCTGTGGTGAATAGCGCAGCAACAGGTTGCGGGGGTCCCTTTGTCCCCCCCGGCCCCTCGCTGTTCCTCCTTGAGATGTGGCAGCAGATTAGCCCGGAGCCCCTCTGCGTGGACAAAAGCTGCCACAAAGGGCATTAGGCTTCAGGATTGGATTACTGTGTGGCCACCTGTCATCCCCACTTTGTAAATTTATCTTGTTCTGGGCCTGGTTTTCATATTGGAGAAGTTTGCACTTAAAAAAAAAAAATAATAAAATTATATATAATTCTGCCCACCTCCAGAGCCTCTCCAACCTCCTGACGGGGTTTGTTTTAGCATCCCTTCTTATTCCAGGCTTCAGAGCTGCGTGGGGCTGGGGATTAGGGCTGTTTGAATAAAGAGAGCCTTTATTACATTAGTCTAAGTGGTTAATAGGTAAAGTAGGCCAATCCATCTTTAGACTAAGCCTATCACTTCGCCTACGAAGGGTGCAGGCTTCGCTGAGGAAATATTCATTAAAGGAAAAGCTTTTCCTCTGTCCCTCTTGACATGCTCAGGGTTAGGGGTTCTGCTCTCTGCCTATGGAAAATTCATAGCTGTGCTCAGGCAGCAGCGTCCTCCTTTCGCTGGGACCCCTGACGCTGCCGGCAGTTCTGCCGAAGTCAGCAGAGCAGTGCTGAGCCCCGCCAGCGCTTTGCTGGCTGGGCTCAGCGGGGAATAAGGGATACTGGGAGCCTGCCGGTGCTCTTCTTCCTTCCTTTCCTCTTCCCTGCTCAGGAAGTAGGAGCCTTGTCCCTTCCCAAGCAGGGATGAAGGGAGAGGGTTCAAACGATGGGTGAAGGCAGTGCTTCAGTGCTGGGACTCTCTGCTGCAGGGTGTTCTCAAGGCCAAAAAGTATTCAGGGGTTTGAAAGGATTAGACAGTTCATAGTCACTATGAAACGAGATGATTTGGATGCAGATGCTGGCTCCAGAGGTCTTTGAACTCCAGGTTGCCAGAAGGCAGGAGGATAACAAGGCAGGAGGGATGGCTTGCCAAGCTTTTCATATGATCTTTATTTTCCACTACCGTATCCGCTGCAGCCCTCAGTGGTCTCCATCCAGCCCTGTCCCGACTGGTGCAGCAGCTTTTGTCCAAGGGCTCAGCTGAGCTCCCCGTTTCCTACAGTCTGACTCCCTTTTTCGTCTCCCTTTCCTCTCTCATACGGACACTGGTGGTAGCTGTGCCTCCGCTGTTCTTACCTCGCACCAGGCAGCGCTGGCAGAAGCTGCCCAGGTCTCTAACGTGTCTGTAAAGCTTCCATGCAAATAGAGGACTCCACAGCCATCACAAGCTGCCGCAGGGCTGAACTGTGCATGCATCATTGAGCCGAACATGCATTTCTGCTGTTACTTCTGCCCAAAGGGGTTGTGTCCTGTCAGGACGTGGTGCCACAGCTCTTCTGACCATTGCGGCTCCTCTTTCCTCTCCTTCTGCAGTGGCTGTCGGTTCAGGGCAGCCCTTGCTGTCTTGGAGCCCCGGGAGCAGATGTGTTCAGAGCTGGAGTCCGGTCCTACTTCCACCAATGCGCACACCCAGCATGTTGCGTTGGAGCTGCAGTGCTATACCTGGGACAAGTTGCCCTTCTCCAGTTGTGGTTTGAATGGGAAAGAATGCTTCTTGGTGACTTTTCCACCTGTGTTAGTTCAGACCAGCCAACTTACCAGCTCCTCCTGCCCCTGAGGCTCTGCTGTCTCTGGCTGCTGGCATGACAATTGATGCCTCTATGGGAGATTATGAAACCATGGGAAAGCTCCTCACAATGGACAGAGCCATGCAATAAAACTTTGTTTTCCTGGATGCGATGCTGTTAGAAGTTTAAACCACATCCCTGGGCCACAATATTTGGCTTCACTTGCTACTCTCTAGCTTTTGTGCAGCTGCTTTTCAAACAAGGCAGCATCTGAGACAATCTTGAGGATCTTAGTTTTGGGCTATGCCCAGCGCCCATCTGGGTACAATGAAGTAAGAGAGTGCTAGAGCTAGGGCTGAAGACTGGTTTTGGTGGATTCAGTTCTTGTTCTTGGGTTGCAGGTGCCATTTCTCTTCTCTCTCTGCTCATCTTGGCCTGTGCTGACCAAGCTAGACAGCAGTTGCAGTGTCAATGATGTGCCTTGTCTTTCTTATCTTGCTGTGGTGGGTCACCAGCAAGATGTTCTGCAAACACCAAGGATTCAGGTCCTTTCCAAAAAAAACCCCAGTTTTGGTGGGTTCTAGACCTGCACAGAGCTGAGTGCTCTCAGCTGTGTTGGAAACAAGATGTGTTGGATGTCCTCAGCCACAAATCAAGAGTGTGGGTTCAGGTGCTGACTGGTCTGCAAACAGACTGACACTGGGCCAGTGGATGCCTCTTAGACAGAGTTGCTACTTGCTGTCTTCCACTTCCGCGGTGCGCTCCTCCGTGTTTGTTGGAACACTAATTAAGAGCCTGCATTTCCCAACCAGATCAACTGACTCAGCACCTCCGCCCCCAGTGATTTCCTCCTCTTTCACAGCTCAGCCCTACCCAATGCCTCTCTCGTGCAAGGAGGAAAAAATAAGCCTTGCGTCATTCCCAGGAGACGGGATAAATACTGGCTGTAGCATTCCTGGATAGTCTGTCTCAAGGTGCAGGGCCCTGTGCAGCCAGCAATCTGATAGACCTGACGTGAAGCCAAAAGGCTTCCATGCAGCACGGCCGTCGTGAGCACATCTTCGGAAGCAGTCTCCTCTCTAGGCAGCTCCCAGGCCATTAAGGACTTCATGGGTTGAAACCAACCTCTTAAATCAAGCTGGAAAGCAGTTGGTGGCCAGTGCAGGATGTGGAACTTGCATTTAATGTGGCCATAAAAAGAGACAGTGCTTAATGAGTAGACTGTCGAAATCCACATCAGCCCACGATAGATGTAAGAGTTGCTCTCTGAGCATTACTGACTGGCTCTGTTCTGCAATGGCATTATGGGTGTGCGGAGTTGGCCAGAAAGGTGAAGGATTAGTCAGAATTTTATTTTGTTACTGTTTTTTGGCACAGGCTGGCTCCTGACTTCCAGAAGCTCTCGCATCCCAGGTGTCTGGTAGACCAGTGTGATTTTTATCTCCACTTGCATGGCCTTAAAATTGCAGCCCTAGGGGTTGCCACCACCCTTGGGCGTGGCAGGAGGTTTCCACAAGCTGATATCCCCTTCCTCCACGCTCCAGCTTGTAAATCGCCACCTCTCCCAGTGACCTGTGCAGATCTGGTATGGGGATCATCTCCCACCATGGTTCTGCGGAGAAGGGGCTTCACAGGCAGCACCCGAGCACAACTCACCTGCGGTGTGGAGGTGTAGTCACTGGGTGCCCCTTGCCAGTAAACACATTGCATAAAGTTCATGCCAGAAGCCAAGGAAGTAAAGTTCCAGGTACAATGTGAGCTAAATAGCAGTTGCATAAAATAGCTACTGACCAACTTTGATAGGCACATGATGATTTTTGCTTCAATCGCACCTCTCATTCCTGGTTTTCCTATTATTCGACCTCAGAACAGATGGGTCAGGTTTTTTCTTTGGCTTTTTAATTGGGGCAACCACTGGCTTTAGCACAAATTATCAGTGGCTTTTTGAATTGCAAGAGCCCGCGGTGATCTTTACTGTAGAAGCATAAAAGTGGTAAGGGAGGAGGTGGCCATCGGGGAGCAAATAGCTTCTGTGTGCAGTGGCATACATCTGAGGGAAATGCTGTTTGAGGCTGGCAGGTCACACGCTGACTGATTATGTCTCTGTCCTGGGTGGATGCTTTGAAAACTTCATCAAGTTTTATAGCTTTAATTTTGTGGCAGACTTCCCTCTTGCTTTTTTTTTTTTTTTTTTAAGAGTCTCGCAACCCAGAGCAAATGAGTCCCTTTGGGTTATAAAAGGAAAGAATTGGCAAATGGTCTGAAATATTTAGGCTTGCCTAGCGAATGATAGGAAAATATTACTTGGTGCCTCTTCCATCATTTCTGCAAGCTCTCTAGTTTTGCCCTGCGTGGTTCATTAGAAATAGCCAGGGAATTGATGAAGGATTGAGGCTTCAAGGGTGTTTTGTGAGGGTCCGTCCTACCCGTGAGCTGAGGTTGCGTTCTCGATGTCCATATCCCGACCTGCTGTAGCCTGCATGGCAGTGGAGGGGAGAGGTTGTCCTTGCTGGGTGCCAGACTGGGATGTGCTGAAGATGCCACCAGCAGCTCCTGATGCTCCTTCTAGTGTGTGTTAGGGAACAAGTCTGCACAGCAATAGGGAATAGTGAAGCCATGGGTGAAGCTGGGTGGAAGAGGACCCCTGCACTTGGGTGAGGTCCTGCTGTTGACGAGCCAGGGACAAATTGCACCCTCTTGCCTGAATTGGAAAAAGCGTAGTGTTTGGAATGCTAAGGGAAGGCAAGGTGGATGTGCTCTGGTGAGCTCCTGCTTTTCTGCTATGCCATTCCTCACATTCCCTTGGGGAAAATGAGCTCTGGGCTGGGGTTGAGGGATCTCTGGCGTTGACCTGGGCCACGCAAGCCGTGTGATGCAGCTCAGGACTCATCCTGGCCAGTTGGGAGACGGTGTGGTACATGTAGCCATGCTCCAGGTGCAGAGTGCAGCCCATCTAATCCACTCATGGGTATCTGGGAGATTACTCAGATGGATTTCTAATACAGTGGCCTTTAATAATAATCTCCTCTTAATCCCTAAATGGATTTATCTGTATGAGCCAGATGACCTGTGTAGGCATTTTAGGGAGAAAAATTCTTGTTTATCTTTGTGTGAATACATATATGTGTGTATTTTTGTTCTTGTTTACCAGCCATTCTGACCCATGTCTGTGTGTTTTGCTGGCAGGGACCTCATGCCCCGGACCCTGGAGGGGCAGATCACCATGGAGAAGACCCCCAGCTACTTCGTCACCAAGGAGGCCCCAGCCCGCATCTCCTCCATGTCCAAGGGCACAAAGCTCATCGTGGTGGTGCGGGACCCCGTGACCAGAGCCATCTCGGACTACACCCAGACGCTCTCCAAGAAGCCCGACATCCCCACCTTTGAGAGCCTGACCTTCAAAAACAGGACTACAGGCCTGATCGACACCTCATGGAGCGCCATCCAGATTGGCATCTATGCCAAGCACCTAGAGAACTGGCTCCTCTACTTCCCCATCGGGCAGATCCTCTTTGTCAGCGGGGAGAGGCTGATCAGCGACCCCGCAGGGGAGCTGGGCAGGGTCCAGGACTTTCTGGGCCTCAAGAGGATCATCACTGACAAACACTTCTACTTCAATAAAACCAAGGGCTTCCCGTGCCTGAAGAAAGCGGAAGGCAGCAGCAAACCCCATTGCCTGGGGAAGACGAAAGGCAGGACCCACCCCGACATAGACCAGGAGGTGGTACAGAGACTGCGGGACTTCTACCGGCCCTTCAACATGAAGTTCTACCAGATGACGGGGCAGGACTTCGGCTGGGACTGAGGCTGGCATGGGAAAGTCCCCTGTAATTACTTGCCCAACACGGTTTGCGTATATAAAGAGATATATATGTATGTAAAATGTACAGAAATCTATTTTATAATAATTTATTTTTAATTCCTAAGCAATTAATTCACTAAGCTGCCTAACCGCACTGGCTAGAACGGTAGCCCGTAACCTGTTTAACATTCCACAGTGTTTAATTCTAATATGTCTCTCCTTTTTTTTTTTTTTTTTTTTTTCTCCTCTTGATTTCTCCTCTTTTTGGTTTGGTTTGTAACAAACAGTGCTTCCATTTTTCCTAAACAAAATTTGTATTTAAAAAAGTCAAAAAAAGCAAGGGTGGCAGGGGAGGGGCGGGGAGGGAGGGAAAGCACAAATTTATTTTTGTTACGGGTATCTGGCCTTTATAAACACTTGCTTTCCTTATTCCAGTGTCCCAGTCTCTGCTCCGGTGTTGTCCTCCCTTGTCCCACAGCTTTCCAGTTAGTCCCACGGCACTGGGGGGTTTCTCTGGTGTGGGTGGGGAGGGAAGCCGGGCATTTCCCTGCAACCCACAGACCTCTGCTGAGCAGCAGCGTCTTTTACTGGTGGCTGTAAAGCGTGGGGAACCCCAAGCCATACAGCTCCTGCTCTGCAGCCCAGGACTCTGCTGGGAGGGTAACGTGCTCGTTTTCTGGCAGAGAAGCCACAGAGCCTGTTGCATGGGCAGAGCTGTCTCCTCGGTACATTTTTCCTTCTTGCCTTTTGTCAAGGAGGTTCTTTCCCACGATCCCTCTATGCATTTTAAACTTTTACTGCAGGACAAATGTAAAAGTATATATGTGACACACTCTGTGCTGGTCTGCATGATTTGCAAGCAGCATCACTGCAGGAGTGCCTGTGCATGTGGGGCACCGTGGGGAGGTGGCTGTGCCAGCAGTGCGGGGAGCAGCCTCCACCCACCAAAGATGCTGGCAGAGCCGTGGAGCTGCATGAAAACCCCAGGTCTCTGCTTGGAGCCATTCCCAGCATGGAGGGTGTCCCAGGACACAGTGCAGGCAGTGCTACCTCCAGCCCTGCAGCCACCAAGCAGCCCCTGGTGGGTGGGACTGGGCAGCATCAGCCTGGGCCCTCTTGACTCCCAGTACTTTTTGGTCCAACGCCTTATCCGAGGTCTCTCCCAGGAAGCAGCATTTGCCTAGAGCCTGGAAGAAGTGCTGCTTTGCCCATGAGGATGAATCTGTAGGAAAGCAGGGGGCTGTATTTGGGTTGGGGCAGTGCTAGCAGCCCAGGTGCGGGCTAGTGCCTCCCCAATGCCCTGGGTGAGCACAGGGGTGGGCAGCTAGGCAGGACAGGAGGCTCCGAGCTCTCATCCATCAACCCAGGTACAATAACCTGGAGATCTTTCACCTCAGGTGCAACCAAATGCTGTGGGGCATTAGGACAGGTTGGCAGGGTTCTCCTGAGAGCTGTAGCCCTGTCTTGTGTGCTCAGGAGGTTTTGATAAATACCGTGTCTGTCCGATGCCTTACTGTTACTGTCAGAGGTTCTGCTAGCTCAGCTGGAATGTTTTTGGAGCAAGGTGGCAGCAGAAGTGATTTGCTGCTTGAATTTTTAACAGAAGCAGGGCCGTGTTGTCTTTGGGTGACAAAAAACCCCATGCACCTCACCTGCAAGCTTTGAGAGGATGTACCGTACCACGCGCAGGGCTTGTTGGATAAATTCCATGTGTTACCATCTGAGCACTTGCATAAAGCAGGCAGTGTAAGTAAAACCTGAAACAGCAAATGCACCAACGGGCAGAGCATATGTAAGTTGAGTTAATGCTCTAGTTCTGTACACATTGCCTATATAAATGCGTGCCCTGCACCTCTCCCCCGTCACCCATAGCAAACCACCCTCAAGCACCACATTGCCAAGCCGTGCCCAGCTGTAGCGGGGCTTTTTCAGTGGCATTTCCCAGATGTTTCTTTTACTTTTGCAGCCTCCTTGCTCTTGCCTGCCCCTTACAGCTCCGCTGTGGCTGGTTGGTGATGAAAAGGCCCTTTGGAGCCTGGACTGCTCTCCCTAGGTCTTGATCTGGTCCTGCTCGGGTGGGTACAGCAAAGAGCAGCTCCACGTCTGGGGCCGCTGCAGGGATCTGCAGGTCAAGTGCTGCCCTTCAGTGCTTGGTTTGAACCTAAGGGCTCTTGGCTCAGCAGTATCATATCCCTGATTTAGGGACTCGCACCCCCATCAGTGCCGGGGAGGTGCAGTGCACTGGGGTGTCCTCAAGGGCAGGGAGATGCTAAGCACGTCAGGACTGAGCTGCATAGCAAACCTGCTCTGAGCAGGATGCAAGTCCCTCCCTGGGGTTTGTCTCTGAGCGCATCTTCCTACAAAAAGGGAAGGTTGGGCAAATCCTCTCCTCTTTGCCCTGAGCCATTTCTAGCAACGAAGCGATGCTTTGGACAGATGCAGTCCTGCTTCCAGAGGCCACTGGGGTGAGTGTGGGAGCTGCTGGGCTGTGCAGGGTGCCAGACCACGCACACAGGACCCCTGTCCTGCAAAACGCAGCTGCAGACTCGAGTGGTAGCTGGATCTATGCACAGTTGGGGTCTTTCGGTTTTGCTCCAGCCAGGTCCCCGCTCTGTTCTGTGCTGCCAGGACAGGCGATGAAAGCTCAAGGGTGGCTGCTTTATCAGAAACCCTGCGGCTTTTGTGTGCCTGAGGGGAAGGGGCAGCAGGCAGTGAGGGGTGGGGAGGGGGAGAAGAAAAACAATTCCAGGTGGAAAAGAGTGGGTTTGGGTTCTCAAAACCTCAGTCTTCCTGCTAGCCAGCTTATGCAATGTACGGAAAGAAGCTCATCCTCTCCACTTGGCCTTTGGGCAAGCTCCCAGCCGCAGCCATGCCGCTTCCCCAGGCGGTTTCGCTGCGTGGCGAGAGCTGCCGGGCTCCACTGTGCTGGCGTGGCTTCCTTCCCGCCCGGTTCCCTTCCAAGCTCCCGGGTCTGCCTGCTTGGGAACGCCGGAGGATTTCGCTTCCCCTACGTCTTCCTTCTTGGAAACAACTTTTTAATAGCCCATTGCCTGCCTTAGCTGTACAGCAGCGTGTGGGCTTAATTTGTATAACCAAGCCCTGCTGCAAAATGCTGTCATGAAGCAATCTTGAGGAGTGGAAATACAGCGAGTGCATAGTAATGCTTCTAACCTTAAGCAAATTGTTAGCCCTGGCTCAGTAGCCTTTGTGATGAAGTCTGCGCTAGACTTAATGTAAAGGCCTTACCTAACAAATAAGATAATGAAGGTGAATTTGCCATGGTGGAATGGTGCTAAAGCTGGAATCAGTGCTACTGTTGTCATTTAAAAAAAAAAAACAAAACCTTTTTTAAGTTAAGCTTGGAGGTGTGATTAGACGACTTTTTTTTTTCTTTTTTCCACATTGTAACATTAATTTATGGCTGAGTTTCATTCAGTCCTGTGTTCAGAAGTGCAGTACAGGTATTAGTGATGTGTTGTTTGCAACATGGTACCATAGAGTAGCCAGTTTGTAAAAAAAAAAAAAAAAGAACAAAACATAAAGAAAAACAACAACAAAAAACCCACAAAAAAGAAAACTTGAAAAAAATGTAAATGGAGTATTTTGTGGTATGTATGACACAAATTAATTTTACACAGAGGAAGATGTTTCTAGGAAAATGAAATTCTGATAATTCATACTATTTGTATGAACAAATAAAAACTATATTTTACCAAGCCATGGACACAGTTGTATTCATTCAGCACTGTGGAGGTGGCAGTGGCCTCCCCACGAGGGTTTGGTGCTGGCCCTGGCACTTGCCCGCCCACCCCATTAATGGTGCTGGGCTGGCCCCGCAGCTAAGCCCAGAAGCCCACGCTGGAGCCAGCAGGGTTTCATCAGAGCCTTGAGCTCCCGTGCAGCACAGGGCTGCGTTTGGCAGCCAGAGGCCTTGCTGGGTGCTGAGTGTGCCCATGTTTGGCTCAGTCAGGTTGTTGGCTGATCTGCTGGGTCAAAGGCACTTTCAGCATTTTGGGGAAGGAGACCTGAGGGATTGCCCTCAGCCCTGCCGAGGATGGGCGGGTTTGGAGTTTGGGGAAACCTCCCTCCTGTGCCAGGGATGCTGGGGGACAAATTCCATCCTTCATAGCCAGTGGCAGGGAAACTTCCCAGTACCAAGTTCCTTCTCAAAAGCATTGCACTTACAGTAGTGATGCTGGTCCAAGCCTCTGGGGCCATAAGTTGCTATTGCTCCCTACACACTCAGCACTTTAAGATAGGGAAATTCATTATCATTAAACTCAGAGGAGTCCCAGGCCAGTGCTATACAAAGCAGCGCCTAAAGAGCATCACAGATTTTTGTAATGTAGCAATTGCCACTTAACTAAACTGAGTTTAAATAATTTAATTTTTTTTTAGCAAGTCTTGTATCTGGTACAGGGTAATTGATAGGAGTCTTTCGGATTGCCCATTTTTCAGAGACCTTCTAGAAAAGGAGTCAAAAGTGAGCACAAGATTTAATATAGCAATTTAGGAAGACTTCAACCTGGAAGCCTTCAGCTTGTCAGGATTATTGTTAGCTGCTCCCAAGCCCTGGCCATGCTTAAGCTCTATGGGTGCCTCATTTTTAAAATATATACATGCAGATTTTACTTAAAAATCCCCAGATACCTTTCGAGTGGCACAGCTGGATGTGCTGAGAGCTGAGAACCTCAGAGTGATGGCTTTGAGCAGCATGCTACCTCATTCTCACCTTGCATTTGAAACCAGGTGCTCCCCTGCCAACGTCCCGGGAGATGTCAATCTTGTAGGCACCCAACCTGGTTTTGCAGCAGCTCATAGAGAGCTGTCCCTCATCCTTGTATTTTGTAAGAAATACTCAGTGCTGGGATGGAAGGAGTGTGGGTGCTTCTCCTTCACAGGGGGACTGGTGTTGCAGAGGCAAGGGAAGGCAAGTCCCTGTGAAATGGCATCCAGCATCTGCCCCATCCTCTGCAGCTTCCTGTAGGCTATTCTCAGTTGCACCTGGGCTTGTGGATACTGGGGAGTGTTTCCCCACTCAGCGTGGGCCGGGCCCCATTCTGAGGTGCTCTTTAGGCAAGAGCATCTGGAAGATAAGAGTGGGAGTGCCTGTGGGATCGCATGCTGAGCGCAGAGGGGTGTTTGCCCTGAAGGATCTTCCAGTAGATTTGGCAACTTCTGCTAAAGGATGAAGTTCTTGAAGGAGAATGGCTTGATGCAGAGGTAGGTGATGCAGAGGCAGCCAGTGAAAGATTGCTGCTAATGAAGGTGATAACTAAGGTGGATTTACTGTTTCTGTAGGATGGTGATGAGCTGTTGCTTTCATCTAAAAGTCAACCAGGTCTCCAGGCTGTGCAAATGAATGCAGCATTTCTAGCAAAGGTGCTTGGGGTCTGGTGCTGGGATAACATCCCAGAAGGGTATCACCTTGCAAAGATGCTGATGCCAGGGATTGGAAAGCACGGAGCAGGGAAGAATTAATCTGAAAGGGAAAGGGCTGCTGCTGTGAGCACCTCCACGTGGCACCTGGAGGGTGTGGAGATCTCTTTGAAGAGGGTGGGGGAAGGTGAAAACAAGGGAGGAAAGAGCTGGGGCAGCCTGTAAGCATGGGGGAAGGAGCTGGGGAGGACCTGCAAAGGCAAGAAGTGCTGCTAAATCTTGGAGTTGAGTCTGTGCTAGCAAAGCTATTGAAAAAGTTGGTGGGTCTTGTAGGTAGCTCCATGGTTTTTGGGTTTTGAACCAAAATGATGCATTTAAAATTACCTTGACGCTTGAGGAAGCTTTTGCTGGGATCTGCTTTTTTTCTCCTTGGGCCGGGTAAACAGATGGCTGAGAGTTTGTGCTGCTGGCAGTCCCAGTCCCCAACCCTCAGGACACTGCAATAGCAATTGCTTTGCTTCTCTGAGTTTTTTATTTTTTCCCCCTTCAACAATCTTACTTAGCCACTAGATCTGTCCATTAATAGCTTTATTTAAAGCTAAACTTTATTATCCTCCAATTTCTCTCTGTGGTTAAGAACCATGGTGTTAACTCTTTTCCTAATGCATATATTTAAAAAGGTAATAATACTGCCTAATTAGTTATAAATCATTCAAACATTTCTATGCAAGGTAAATGTTCAGCACCTTGTTTAATGGCCTCTTTATTAGAGAGAGGAATTCCTGTGTCAAATGTTAGTGTTGGTACCTTCGGTTGGGGTAAAACCACTGCGAGTCCTCACAGCCTCCTGCCAATCAGGATTTCCCCATGTGAAGATGATAATGTCATTAAAACACCTATTCCAGATCATTGCAGGATCCTATACCCTCATTCACTGGGAGGGAGTGACTGGTACCAGAGACACAGTAGGTTGACCGATCTCTGTCTAAGCTGTTTGCCCAGTTTGCTACTCCCTTCCCTTATTTTCTAGCAGAGCATGGTTCAGTCCTGCAGGATCTTTAGATCTTAACTCTGGCCTCCACAATTTCCCCCTCCTGCTGAGAAGGGGCTTACAAACAGGATCACGATAATCAGCCACTGTAACAATTGGGTTAAAAACCGAAGAGCATCGTCCAGGAATATTATTTGCAATGATGTGTGCAGTCAGCCATAATTGGGAGGCTTAATTCATGCTCATTAAGCCTGTTCAGGTACTTGATGAGAAGCGCTGCAGCAGTGCTAAGTGTTTCTGGTTGTTCAAGCTGCTTACAGCAATGAAGGCATCACCATTTGTCTTGGCTTGATCTTTTCCCATCCCACCAGGAGCTGGTAGGGAGGACACTGGTACCATCTGTCCTCAGGAACAAAGTCTGATCGGGGTATTGGGCTCTTGCCAGGAATTATGTGCTGTGCCCTGGTAGCAACCAAAATTCTGAACAAAGGAAGGAAGTTTTAAAATAATGTGCTCAAAAAATGGCTTGGCAGAGAAGTTGCAACTGGCTGCATTGACATCCAGGTTATTTAGCTGGGAATTTATGTGTCAAAAGCTTAAAAGCTTCACCAAAGAAAATTTAAGAAAGCACCATGTTTCCAGCTAATTAAGTCATGTCAGCCAAACATAATTTATTTCTCACCATCACTCATGTCTACAGCAGAATTATCTCACTTTTGATTTCTAATGACTTTCTCATTAATCTGGCCATGAATTATTTTTATATAACTTTTTGGCATTGGAGCAAAGAAAAAATTTTTCTTTTTAATAAGAACAGCATCTCTAGATAACTCTGCATCACCCTTGAAAGGGTGCAGGGAGTCCAGCTTGGGTTTCATGGCACAACCCTAGCTTTCCTCCCCAGGAATCCTGGTGGACTCAACCCAAGGTCTTCCTCAGGACCTCAGCTTGTCCTTACTCCCTGAGGCCTCCTCATTTCTCCTAGTACCAAGTTGGTTAAATAGCTTCTGGTTTGGTCTTTTAGTCTAACAAAAAAAAAAAAAGACTTTTTCCTGCAGTTCTCAGGGAATTTTGTCAAGTGCTTTTCACAGAACGTCGGTGCCTTTTCTGTTCCTCGCATCATCCCTGGCTCTTCTCATAGATACAGGCTGATGCAGAGGTTTTAAACTCGGTTCCTCCACCTGTCATCTGTGGCTCTGTCCCAGGCACGTATGTCCTGGTTATTGGAAGTGTTAGTTTTACTGCTTTGGTTCATGTCTTGGTTTTTACTAATGGTTTGTTAGCTGAAGTTCAGCTCTTTTCCAAGTCCCTGGAGCAAGCTCTGAGGATGCTCCCATACAGGACTTTATCTTAGTCTGGATCAGACTTGTAGCTTGTCTTCAGTATCCCATCTCCAACCCCAAATAGCTCCAGGAGCAAGGAACTGGAGGCGAACCTTTCTCTTCTGCTGCTTATAGGTGAACAGAGGCAAATCTGTAATTTGGAGGTCCATGTTCTACCTGGGTTTTCTCTAGCAGTGTGGCTGAGTCCCTTCTCTGGTCAACGCAGACCTTGTATGTAACCTAAAGAGATTAGCAAACACCCCCTCTTATGAAACTTCCAGTCCCAGCTGCAGATCAAAGAAGCTTGGGTAATTCAGAAAGGCATCCAAGTATTGGGTACTTTACATATATTGGCCTGAACCTCCAAAAAATCCTTTGTTTCCAACCACTGCAGAAGCAGAGCGTGCTACCCACAGTCACCGAGAACAATCCTGCTGCAACTCCCGTGGGAGGAACTGCCGTTTCCAGCCAGCCTGGTTGGCAGATGACCTGGGCAGACAGCTAGAGCTGCTCCAACACCTCTGTGTTGCGGGAGGGAGCACGTAGCCAGAAATGCCAGCAGGGAAATGCCAGGCAGGCAGAGCCTCAGCTGGCAGAGGTTCACTGCCTTCAAAGGGTGTGCTGGGGAGGGAGCTGCAGGCTGGAAAGAGATCGCTGAAGGGTGGTGTGGAAGATGGGTAAGGTAGGACTCTATAGGGATGCCTCAAATATGGTCTTTCTGTGCCCTTTGCATGGGCAGGGGTGGCTTACAGGTATTTTATATGTAAGAGTATTTCTGAAACCAAGTGGGTCATGTTCACTGAGATAATAAATGCATAATTTAAGTTAGATATGGCTGATTAGCCTCAGCTCTTCATGCTCTCATCAGGAGTGCAATTGCATTTCTGGCTGGTTTGGGATAATAGAAGTCACCTACAGCTCAGCATTTCCCTACTGCTTCACCAATAGCTTTCAAAGGGAATATGGTTACAGCTGGCTTGGATTTACCATGGTCTTCCTCTCTCACCTGTGGCCTCTGGATGACCAGCCAGGCTCCAAGGCTGAATTTGCAAAGCTGAGCTCAGGGAGGAACAGGGGGAAAGTGAACAGGTGAACCACATCCATGTGGCTGCAGCACATAAAGCTGGAGGAGCCTGGCTGGTGTGTGACCTGTTGCTGCTGAGGACTAGGAAAGGCTCGGGCCAAGCTGCCCTGGACCCAGGGTCCCACATCGTGGCGGGCACGGAAGAGACCGTGTTGTTTGCAACCTGCTGCAGGAGATGCAGAGCTGCTCTACCCTAGGTCTTGCTCTCCCCTCCTCCTAAGTCAAGGCAAAACTTGAAAAACAAAAAACTTGACAAGCAAAAATCCCCTAAAACATGAAGGAGTTTTTTGACTTGTTCCCCCCACCCCCCTGCCCCTTTTCATTATTTCCTATGGAAAATCCATTTCACCTGTGGAAAACTGCTTTGCAGAAACTTCCATTTGGTTAAAAACTAAGAAAACAACTTTTTGGAAAATGGAGTGGCCCTGACACTTTTTTGCAACTCTGACCCAGCATAAGCAGCCAGATGGGGCAGTGGGGATCGGAGCAAGGACCCAGGCAGCTTCTGCAGCAGGAAGGGGAGTGAAAGCCCAATGTCCCAGCTGGTGCCTGAGCAGACTTGCAGATGAAGGGCTAACAGGCAGATATGGAGACATGCTGGAGCCACTGGGCTGTACTGGTATCCAAACCCATGCTAACTGCGGTTCAGCGATGGACTAGAACAGAATGGACAGTGGAAATGTCGGACTGCACTTGGCTGTCTTTAATCATAAGAATGATGAAAAAAGTAAACTTCAAAACAGGTACTAACACAGCTCAGCTAGGGGAAGCTCCAAAGCACAGATCTCCTAGGGCCCAGCAGCACCAAGAAAGCCTGGGGATGACAGCCCTGCTAAAGTGCCATGTCAAATTTAGCCCCCCAAAAACTGGGGCCACAGTCACGCAACTGTGGGTGTGGTGCATCTCCACCTGCAGTATGGGCTGTGAGCTGCTCAGGTGATCCTGAGACATGGACAACCCAAGATCATCATATAATAATACTGTGTTCGGGGTTTTTTGAGTCTTTGCATCAAATTCCAGTGTGGAAGGCCAGATCCTCAATTTGGTGTAAATCAGCCTCACTCCGCACCCTGCAGCTGAGGTTGTTCAAGGGATTTCAGTGGATCAGCAAGGCTTGTGGCAGCTGGTGGGTTCTGCTTCTACAGAGCTCTGAGGCTCAGGACAAGCCTTCGGACGATGGCAGCAAATGCCTGGGCAGCCAGGAACTTTCCTCCTGCACCATCCCAAGCAGCCCTCTGGTACTGGTTGAGATTGTGTTTTATTCCGCTTACCTTGACCTGGCCACAGATGAGTGGAGCGATACGGTTGTACAAGAAATCCTGATACAGTTGTACAAGAAATCCAGGTTGGCTGTCGGTCTTTGGGAAATTCATTTGCCCGTGTGTCGGGCTGGCATTATTCATCCCTGGAGGGGTAACCGTACCGGGATCTCAATACGCTTCCTCTGTGCATATTCGCTTTGTTTGAGAGCACACTTGGCAACTCAGTTGTTCAAGTGTTGTGCTGGAAATGTGCACTATTTATGTATCAACAGTGAATAACAGTCTCCAGACAGAGGGGTGCAATTCGAGTGGTACGGGGAATGCAGCGAGGGGGCTTGCCCAGGACCTCTGGGAGGAACTGGGAGCTGGGGTGTGAGGACAGGATTGCCCGTGGGAGGGGAGCATATGAAATATTTGCTGTGCGTCTGCATTGGCGCTTGTGGCAGAGCCCGCAAACATCTACCAGTGAAAGGGATCAACCCTTCTGCCCATGTGTGGCTCTTTAAAGATGAAGCAAACAGTCCCTATGTGGGTCTGCCCAGATGGGCAGGCCAAGAGGTCGTTGCAGATGGAGGAGGTCACACTCAGCAGTTTGGGCTATTTCAGGGACTCAGCTTCACTTTCTGCCCTCCTCAAGGAAGAATTATGGTGGGAGACTCAAGCTTCTGGATGTTTCTTGGCATTTCACAGGCACTCTAAAAGATTGACAATGAGGTGCTTTTCCAATTCTGTACAATCCCATTTCCAAAAGCGGCTTGGGCTCTTGGCATTCATTTTCCTATGGAAAGCTGATGGGAACTAAGTTCTTACAGCCTCTAGCTTGAAAATATAAAAGCAATTTACTTGCACTGGCACAGCTGGCAGTTAGATGCCTAATTGGGATCTGGGCTTCAGGACTGATTATTTCTGAAGATGTTACCTCAAACATTTAAGCCCCAGGTGCTTGGGCAGTTTCTCAGGTTCTTCACAGGTCCACAAACCTGTTAGGAGGTCATCTAAAAAGCAGAAAAAAAAAATCCTGCATTTTGAGAGGCTTGGTTTATGTTCCTGGGTTGTTTGGATGGGTGGGGTTTTTTTGGCAAGCTCCTTACCCTACTTGCATGCCTCTGTTTTGTTTCCATCCTGAAAGCAGAGCTCCCGGTTCTGCCTTAGCTTACCCCGATGACGTCGTTAATTCTGGTGCAGCACTTGGATACTGCAGCTGGATGCATGTGCATCTCTTGCTGTTCACCACCTTCACTCTCCTATTTAAAAGTATAAATAATGGTGTGTCCGGGGAATAAACAGTAAGTTCAGGAAGAGCTTATACGTTAGAAAAGATTGACTAATTCTTGGCAAGGGCAAGTTGGCATCGCCGTGTTGACTTCAAGGGAGCTGAACTGATTAACATTAGCAATGTGGCTGGCCCTGTTTCTCCAGATGTTCTGGTGAATGCCTGCCGATAATGAATCCTGTCTGGAAATCTGGAGAAACTTATGAATATTTGTGGAGTAAAGATGGTGTTCCATGGGTTACTATGACCAGCTCCAGGCATGGCTCAATGCAGGGCAATAAGCGGCCTCGCTGTGCTTGCTGGGGCATCGAATGCTGCCAGAGAGACCCTAACTCAGCTGCAGATGAAGCTGTTGCAGCCACTGCTGAAGGTGGATTTATCAAGTGAGTGATCATAGCTCACTGCTTCTCGTTGCGCATGTGTGACATAAACATCTATTATCTTCATTTGTAAAATTTCTCTGTGGCTCACCTCAGGGCAGATACTTCTGAGAGCTCAATTACAGGCACTTAGTTGCTTGACAACACTTCTGGCAGATGCCAGCAGAGTGCAGGCGCCCGTATCCCTGTCAGGCAACAGATCTCTCTGTTTATTCATGTACTGTCACCAAGCAGTACCTAAAGTCACCTGGGAAGCTTCTGGGTTTCTCAAGGGGATACAAAGGGCTGCGGCCTCGAGCATGAGGTCCCTGTGGTGGTTACAGGGGGTCCCAAGATGTCTTTGGCCACATTGAGCCCCATTGGGATGGAAGGGCAGCATCCCTGTGTAATGGTCAATCCTTGTCCCCTGAGACCGTGCTGCTCATGTGCAAGAAATTTCATCCCCACACTACAAGTGCAAAGAGGTGAAGTGATTTACCCAAGGGCATGCAGGAAGCCTGTGGCAGAGCTTACAATTAAAGGTGGGTTCCTCAGCCCACCATTCTTGTTTATAGTGTTAAAGCAGATACAAATCCCATCTAAGGGCTGGACCTCTGCTCTCCTGAGGGATCAGAGAGCAGAAACTCCTTGTGCAGGAGCCACCAGCAGGAACAGCTCTGGTGCCAGAGGGTCTGGTCACTGCTCTCCTCTACTTCTGTGTCTCCCCGCCCGGTTGGTGGCTATGGAAAGGAAAGATCTCCGTAGGCTTACAGCACCCAAATGATGCCTTTTGAGGAAGCTCTCCATCAACCTCCTGCTCTGCTGACTGACACAACGAGGGTAGGAAGGGACCAAGAGTCTCCTGATAGTGATCTGGGCTCTTTTCAAGTTTTATTTATTTAAAGAAGACTCTCATTCCCCTTCTAAAAGGCAATAGAAAGGCTCTGCATGGCCAAATGGCAGCTCCAGTGATCAATTAGTTTCTCCTAACAACCAACATCCTGCAGCGGTGAAGGGTCACGATCAATCACTACCTATTATTATTACATGATGAAATTATAATTATGGGAGGGGAACACTACATTACACTTTCACATCCGTCAGCCCAGAGCCGCGCGCTTAGGTGGCACCTTTCAGTCAAGTTCAGCAAAGTACTTAACGAAGGCCCATTAGCCCCTCGTCCCTCCTGCCAACAAACTCCTGGTTTGACACAGGCAGGAACGGAGGCAGAGACAAAGTGAGGGAAAGGCATATCAAAGAGAGGTTACTGCACCAAACTCTTCCCAGCAAATCCCTCAAGGGTCCTTACTGCTTCACTGGTGGCACAGTATATCCCTGAACCAACTCCTGTCCTTGGTCCTAAGTGAACAGTCCTCGGATCTGTGCAAATAGGTATTATATCTTTTTGCTGGTAATTCTAAACAATTTTTTTTTTTAATGAAAACATCTTGGGGTTCCTGGCAGATCATAAGGCTTAAAAACAAGAAAACAGTAAACCCCTGGAGTTTTGGTTGCCCCAAGATGAATTATTTTGCTACAAATAATCTGGAAGTTCAGAAGCGCCTCTTTTGATCGGCACAATAGAAAGAATTTGATTTTGTTTTGCAAATACCTGAAAAAAAGAGCCTTTAGAGAGTTTTTATACATTAAAGAAATGAATGGAGTATTTTTTTAGTCAGCCAAAGGAAAATTTTGTTTAAAATATTGGTTAGAAGCTTCCCTCTTATTTCAAAGGGGTCAAATATCTGTCAGAAATAGGCAGGTTTTGTGGGGCAGTTGGATGGATTTAGATGACCTCAGGGTTCCTTCTAGACTGTCTTCTGTGACCCTATGACATTAATCTCTGTTCTAATGGCCTGATCATCATTTATTGATGGATAAAAGAAAATGTCATTTGATTATACCTCCCCGTCTGCATTTGCACAGGCGACTCCCTAGCCCCCACCCTTCAATGTAATGTGGGAAAGGGCTCTGGGGTGCACCTATACGGATTTTTGGTTTCCACTGTGGATTGTTGGGGAGCTGCTACAAACTACGTTGGGGCTGGATATGTTCCTGTACTGCCCTGGAGAATGGGGGGAATAAAATGCCTATCATATCTCCCAGCCTAGACCTCCCCAACAAACCGGACTGGTGTAGATGAGTCCAGGTGCTTTGCTCTGGTTAGTGAGCATAGGGGGGACCCAGGTCCATTATATTCCTGAATTAGGCACATCATGGGATTGCGGTGAATCTAGACCAAAAGACCCATACAGCTGATCTCTACTCCCAGGGCAGATCTGATAAGGTGGACAAGGGAGGGGTCTCCCTGCAGCAAAACAGCAGTAACTTGAGAGCCGCTCTGGTTGCACGTACATGAGTAATGGTTTCTCTCTGGGTCAGAAGACCACAGACAATTCAACATTTCTCTCTTTGCTTTTTTTTCTTTTAATTTTTTTTTAAATGTTTTTTTTAAGGAGAATTTAGTCTCTAGCCCTGCCTTTCCCCCAAGAAGAGGGCTCCCAACAGTGGCTTCCCTGCTCTCATGGGGTGACTTTTTTTTTTTCTCTTCCCCTTTCTGCCCCCAATTGCTTTTATATTCACATGGTCAAACTTTACGCTGTCCTGTTAGGTGCTTTTGTGATGTTAAAATAGTACAATAATATTTTTTTTTCTTATCTTGATTGTTTCCTCCCATCTCCCCCAATCATATCTGAATAAAACTTGTTTGTGAAATCTTCAGCACAAAGGTGGCAAGGCTGGGTCAGAAACAGTGATTTTTCTGCTGCAAAACATCCAAAGTGTCCCATGGCTGCCTCTGTTTGGAGTAACCATGTGCTGTGCCTGGGAAGCTAGTACGTGGGCACTTAATCTATTTGTCAGCTTCTCTTGACCCTGAAGGCTGGACTCCCACTGGGCTCCTGGTAAGCTCTGCCTCGGGCCCTGAGCTGCTAGTCCAAAAGAGTTATGAAGGGTTTTTTATTATCAGAGGATAAGAAACTTTCTAAATAAAAAAGGAGTGGGGAGTCGGGGGAAAGGCACCACCGGGACAATCTGCCTATTGCAGCAAACTGCTGAGAGTTATCACTGCCCCCGGCAAGGGAGACTCTGGTTATTCTTAACCTTGTTTACCAAAATGTTAGTACAGAGTTCACAATAACAGCACCCTAATTGACCTAGAGTGTGTATTAAGTAAATAATATATGGGAATAAAGTATCGATGAGTGGTGTCTATAGCAGACAGCTGTTTTCTTGCTGGCCTGCAGCCCTACCTCTCTGGGCTGTGGCCACCTCAGCCAAGTGAGGTTGGATGAGTTTGGCGCTCGGGTGAATGTAAGCATGCGATGGCAATGCTAACGGGAGCTGTGTGCTGGGGGGGGAGAGTGTCTGGGCTCACTGCTCACTGGTATCTGCCCTGCCTGAAAGCAGAGAGAGTGACAGGCAGGTCATCAACCTCCCAGGGGTCATCTTCTTGAAACCCTAGACCCACTGACAAAATTCCTTGGATTAGCACGAGCTTCTGTCTAGAGATTGTTCCTGAAAGTTATGATATACTCCAGTGTTTTTATGGGGTGCTGAATGGCACAAAGGCGCCAGAATTGCTTCTTGGCAAGCGAACAACATAAACACCCAAACAAATGTTGATCGGGGCTATTCCCTGGAAGGAGCCAGAGGTGTAGCAGATTTCAGAAGGGTTTTCATAAAAAGGAAAGTTAGGGGTATATTTTCACAGCAATAAAGCGGTTTCAGATGGAGCTGACTGATGTTGGTGGGGCTTTGGCAGAGAGCAAGAGGCGAGCAGCCCGTAGGATGACCAGGCTCTGAATCTGTCTGATCTACAGGGAGAGAGGTTTTGATTTGGAGAACTAGATTCTGCTATCTAGAGCACAGATATGAATAGATGCAAGGGTCTTTCTTGAGATGAAGAAGCAGGTTTTTTTCAGGTTTAGCCTCTTATTCCTAAAAGTAGACTCATCTGTGTCTTCAGTGCCCTTAAAATTGTGAAATTGCCCATTGCAGGTGGCCCATAGCTGTCAGTCCGATGTCCCTATCCCGTGCATGCTGTGAGCAGAGCTGAATACATCCTGCAGTGTGAACAGCATCTGGGTTGCAGCTGGGGGGGGTGGGGGGGAACAACAAATCTGCTGTCCCAAACAAAATATCCCCTTTCAGGCTAGAATTTCCCTTCCCTGGCTCCCATGGCTTCCCACTGCCTGCGCTGGCTTGGGGCTCCCCTGGGCTGAGCAGAACTCTTTGCTGCTTTGCTGCACTTCAACATGCTTTTTCTTCTGCATCTGCCCTCTGCCATCCCTAGTGCCCTCAGCTACACAAACCCAAGATTTCTTTCCCATTGCAGAAGGCTACTTGGGAAAAATTGCCAGAATGGCTGCATTCACTGGGCTCAGCCTGGATACCCCTTTCCTCCCATCTGGTTATCTCTCCTGTCCAGCCCTTTGACTTGCTGGCATGGCAGCTTGCCCAAGGCTGTGTGTTTCCTGCATAATGCTTGGGTTTGGGGCAATGGATAAAACACCTGGCATAATTACACTTGATCAGCCTCTTTGGAGGAATCCTTTGGTTTTGTGAAGAAATGAGATTGTCTTGTCCAGCCAAGCTTGGGCTCTTGGGCTGCTCCACCACACAGCAGGGTGTGGGAGATGGTACAAGGTCCCTCCGTGCTTTTGGGGGTTTAGTGCTGCTTTCAGGGGATTAGCTGCAGCCAGAGCCTGCTCCTGACACATCACTTGAGCTGAGTAAAATCTTAAGTGATTCTGAGTCTAGCTTTGCTGTTGGAAATGAGGGCATGAGGGCAGAGGGGAGAGGGTCTGGTTTGCTTTGAATTAGCTTCTACTTCTGAGGCCTCAATTACACTCAGGTCATGATTTCTCAAATCTCTTTTTTTTTTTTTTTTTTTGCAAGCATTAATGCTAGTTAAATTAGAGAGTTGAGAGTTGCAGATATAATAGTGTGTGTCCTTGTGCTAGGGACCTAAGAGAAATGCCACATATAATGGATTTCATAATAAAACCCATGGAAAACAGTAGTTCTGTGTGTTGACAGCTCCTGGAGTGGAGCAGAAGTTGTGTTGATGTTATCAGCTACTTAATTAGATGTTTTGAGCCTGAAAGTCTTCACACTGGAGATGTTATTGGCTGCATGTAGTTTTAAGGGAGGGTTCATAAGTAGTATTTGGCCTCTGAGAAAGGCCAATTAATCTAAATAAGACTTTAGCCAAAATGACCGAACATGAGCGATTGCCTGGGAGACAGGTTACTAATGGGTGGCTTTTGGTTCGCGTCTGTCTGCTTAAAAGCTGTCAGAAATGTTATGTCAAGACAAGCAATTTCTTGTTTCCACCTCCTCGGTGTATTGAGGGGAAATGGCCATTCGTCTCTGGTGTGCTCCAAAAGGTTCAGACACGTACCTGCCCTTGCGGGGGTGGAAATGGAGCTGGAGCCCTGCTGCCGCTGAAGGGTCAGGGCAAGCTCCAAGGCTCCCTCAAATCCAGGGTCTACCCAGTGCTGTCATAATGAAATACCTTCGCCTTCTCCTCCATGGTTTTCCGCCTTCACCCAGCTCCCTGCAGCCCAGCTGGTCCCACCTCCTCAACCGCTTGGGTAGTGAGCACCGTGAGCCCATCCTCACCAGGCATGGGGTCATCCTCTAGCAAAGCGGCACTCAGACACCAGTACCTAGGCATCAAATTCCTCCTCAGGTGTTTTATCCCTGCTGGTTTCTTGTTGGAAGAGGTCAAAATGAGACATCTTCATACCTTGGAAGACCCATCAGCGGAACAGGACTGGGAGAGTCCTGGGAGAGCTCGTCTCTCCTGGCTGCTGAGATGGGTGGTTCTGGAAGTTATGACTCTTAGAGATGGACATCTGGGGAAAATGCAGGTCTTTGTTTTGCCAAACTGATGAGAGGAGGAGCAGGACAGCTCCAGGTGCTCCATCTGTACAGAGCGTGGGAGTGAGTCAAGCCAAGAGGTGTACCCATGCTAGGTTTATTTCAGAGTAATGAGCTATGGAGATTCATCTGTCTGTGAGGGAAGGTGTACACTCTTTCAGGATGGCCTCAAGTTGTGCCAGGGGAGGTTTAGGTTGGACATTGGGAAAAATTCCTTCCCCGCAAGGGTTGTCAAGCACTGGAAGGGGCTGCCCAGGGAAGGGGTCGAGTCCCCACCCCCGGGGGAATTTAAAAGCCAGGCAGACGAGGTGCTTAGGGTCAGGGTTTAGTGATGGGATGGCAAGGTTAGGATAACAGTTGGGCTTGGTGATCTTAAAGGTCTTTTCCAACCTAAACGATTCTGTGATGCTGTGATTCTATGCTCACCCACAGTGTGGTCACTGTTTTTGGAGGAAAGCTGTCACACGCTGTGTCATCTTGATGGGAAACGGCAACCCGACAGGACCCAGCACCAGAGAGTCTTCTGAAAAAGCCATGCTTCAGCTCCCGAGCACTGCAGAAGTGGAAAGGAATAGGAACCTCAGGGTTGATTTCCCACTCTTGAGGCTGATAAAACTCCACTGAGGTTATAACCCAGCAGCCAGGAGTGACAGCCCTAAAGCTTGGGGGGGAATAGAGGTGGTCCTCCACCATGGCAGTAGCAAATGTGGCTCAGGTGGGTCCTTTACCTTCCTGTGCTGCTCTGCTGAAGTCCACAACCTCCCACTTCTCCAGAAACTTGCATCAGGCCTGATCTTCCTTTAAATTTATCTTAATTATTAATGTAACACAACTGTTAGAAATAATGCAAGCTCAGAGTAAGAGAAGGGATTAGGATAAGTTTTTGGGTACATCTAAAGTGCCTGCTGTATTTAGTATTTCTAATACTGAGATGGTTAAATGAACAGAAAGGCTGTTTCGGGGCCCTGAGTCATCATCTCATTATGGATTTAAGGTACCATGCACCTAATTAAGATTTAGGAGATTGCATTGCACACATAACTGACCTTCCTGTGCTTGCAGGTATGGAGACACAAGGTCAGAAAGCTATACCTGGGCTATATCATGGGCTGTATCTGCCCGGGCCAGGAGCAATGGTTTCTGTACAGCCCCGAAGCGGGGATCAGATGCAACCCCCGAGGGGTCTGCGTGTCCATCTGCGCAGGCTGAGGCAGGGCTGGGGGGCCCAGGGAGCGCATTGCAGCCCCAGCTCTGCTCCTGGCCTTGGCAAATGGTTTACCATTTCCATCCCTGCAAATGGGAATCATTATTTTATGCTGTCACAGAGCTTTTAACGGCTCTTGCCTTTCACTAGTGAAAAAGAGCTGGAGCATAAGGGTAGACAGCACAACCGAAGAGCAATTGTACCTCCAAAATATCAGGGACTGAGCCAGAAGCAATTTTATATAGCCATGGAGTCCTAAAGCCATGCTTAGGCTCCCTCGACAGTCAGCGGAAGACTGGGGGTGCTTCCAAAATGTGGCTGAGGTTAGCTGTCTGTGGAAGCATAGATCCAAATGTTAGGTATGATACAGCTAAACCAAAGCTAATTATCTCGAAAAGAGTAATTCTGTTATGTGCAAGCGAAATACTGTTTGGTTTGCATTTACATGTTGTCTGAAATCATTTGTCAACAATCTTCTGTAATTAGATATTGATTTAGGCTAATCATTACATGCCTTGTTAACTCAAAGTGTGTATTTAAATCCCCATTGAACATAATAGGACACAAGCACATGCTGAAAAAATATGAAATACTTCTAGAGGCTTCACAAAAATGCTGAGCTTAAATACTCAGCCTTTTTGCTGTTTCAACCATTCTTTCCACTGGCAAAAAAAAAAAAATAAATCCATTAATCAAATATCATGAGCTGTCTCCAATTATTTTGCCAAGCTGGGAAATTAGTGAAAATTCCACTCTGGAAATGTGAAAGTAAAATGTTCCGGTACGTTAAAGTGTTTTTAAGCCACTGCTGAAAAAGTGGTGACACAGTGGCTTTGTTCCAATTTTCTATCTATGTGTTGGGGGCTTTTTTTACCTTTTGTCCCTACAGAAATTCCAGGACCAAGTCAATTTTGTAAAAGTCACTTAGATTCCACCAGGACTGAATTTGCAGCCTTGCTAATGTAATTAACATCTATTAAGTGAGTGTGTGCCCTGAGCAGCTTAATAGGAAAATCTAATAATGTTTCCTATTGGAATGTTCCCTGTTAAATCGTCAAAGTGCTTTAGTGTATGTTTTCTGTAGGCAGCATTGTTTAATGGAAATGTTACACAAATTAGTATTAGGCCCTTGGTGAAATGGGATCTTTAATTTAATTTGATTTTACAGCCAGGATGCAGAATGATTCCCGCTTTGGCCTTGCCAGCATGTGGCCAGGCAGAATTAGGTTTTGCTGGGATCACCTTTGTAATGACTCCTCCATCGCTCTCTCCTACAGAGCGGCGGAGGCTCGGTTATTAGCTGAGCTGTAAATGGCATTAATAACGTCCTTGTGGAGCAATAGCGTGGCAGGATGGTCTCCATAAAAATAGGAATCCTGTGGCTGACTGGTGTTTTGTTTTATTTTTTAAGGTGGGTAATAAAAGAAGAAAATGGAAAGCTTGTGCCTTTGTTTTTGTTTGGCCTGACGGGTGATGGGGAGCGAAGGTGCAGATGTTCGTATAAAGCCCCGCTTGTTCCACAGGCGCTGCTGCCCGCCCTGCTTTTTGTTTGCTGAAGCCCCTGTTGAGTTTGCTCAACAGCCCCTGTTGAGTGAGCTCCCCGGGGACTCTCGTGCAGGTTTTCCCCCCCTGACCCTGTCAGTGTCCCAGGGTTGCAGAGAAGACAGTTGGATCTCCCGCCGAGGAGGAACAGGCAAGATGGGAGAATACAGCCACTGCCTGCATGGCTTGTGTGGGTCCCATCACCAGCCATGAGTGCCCACAGCCAGGTAATGTCTCTGTCCACCCTGTTTTACCCCTGGGGGAACTGAGCTGTGAGGAGGGTGATGCTCCCATCCCCTTGGACCCGGGGAAGAGGTGAAATCCCAAAGAAAAGGAGCTACTTCTCTTTTCTGTAACTACAGTCTCCTTGGTCAGGGAGTCAGCTGGCTTACAGGGAAGGATGCCAGGGCTAGTAAATGTCCAAATTTAGCCTCTTCCCTACAAAATCAGAGCAGCAAATGCTAACGCTGTGTGAGGGAGAAGCTGGGGTTGGCTTGGGCTGGGGTGGTGCAGCCCTGAGAGTTCCGTCTTGGCAAAATATTAACTAAAGAGGCAAGATTTCTTCCTCTTTTAATTGTTCCTCCTCTGGAGAGAGGGAGGGATGAACGTCCCCCTGGCTATGAGGAGAGCAAGGAGGGCAATTCGTTTACGAAACTCACTGAGAGGATGCAGCACATCAGCAGCTCAAACGTAAAGGGAAAGGCCTGCCTCTCTCTTCAGGCTGCTGCTTTAACTCTCCCCAGGAGGAAACTGCTAGGCCAGGGGTTCTTAAATTTTTCATCATGTAGGCAAAGCTCTTTCCTTCCCCAGCAAGGAGAATTTCTGCTTCAGAGCTGACTGAATAATTCCCTCCCATGCACCATCTTGTACTTTGGGTCACGCAGCACAGTTCCTGCAGTCCCTTTGGCAGCGTCGGGTGCTTCACGAGTGTGTCTGAAGTCGAGGGCTCCTCCCGGAGCTGCTCCCAGTGTAAAGCCGGCTGATTGTGCTGCAGGAATAGCAAAGTACTGGACGCTTTGCTGAGCAGCCCTCTCCAGCTCTGCTTCCCTTAGAGCACCAACACGTGTGCAAGCCCTGAAAGCACTGGCCTAGCAGCCCACCCTACATATTATAGTGTCTGAGGTTCCCCGGGACCCTCTGACTTCCAGAAAAGCCTTGTGGGCGAGATAGAGGGTTCCCTGGGTACCGATACCCTCCCGAGCACTGAGATGCTAAAATGAACCTGAGAGCTCAGGGATGGCCACAGGTTTCCTGGCGAGCTGGGGCCTGTGAGCTGGCTGTCCTGATCTGGAAGAAAATTGGATTTTTCTTTCCAAAAAGGTTGGTAAGTGGGGGAGTTCTGGCACTGACAAAATTCCCTCCCTGGCTGTCAATAGTGTTTAAGCAAAGTTAGATCTAAATTGATAGCATTGGTATATAAGGGCAGGGGAATAGGAAGTAGGGTAGAAAAGGCAAATATTTGGGCAGTTTTCAATGGAAAATGGCTTTAACAGCAACAAAGCCCTTCTGCCTGCTTGTAAAACAATGAACTTTAAATCCTGGTAACCTCTGAGAGAAAAGCCCCTCAGCAGTGGCTACTTTGACCAAAAGTCATTGAATAGGGACATCTGCAATTCTTGTGCAGTTCCCATTACCAGCTCTTAGTGCCTGTACCCTTATAATGTCTTTACTGTAAATTTCTGCTATTGCAAAGGAACAAAAATCATTGTTGGTTCCTCATACTGAGAAGTCTGCAAGACCTTTGCTTGGCTTTGGTGGGTTGGTGGTGGTTTGGTTTTTTTTTTCGGTTGGTTGTGTTTTTTCCCTGTGAATATTCAAGCACTTTTCAGAAGCTGGCTGGGCTCACTTCCACTTTAAATTAGGGAAACCAAGGCAAAAATGGGGCTGTACCTTGCCCAAGATCATAAAATGAATAAATGACAGAGTTTGGGGTAGAATCCAATTTTTTCCTGCTTCAAGCTGGCCATGCAGAGACTTGCAAGGGCACTATTGGTGCTCCCCTGGAAGTGTGGGTCAGGACCATTTCCCTTACCTAAGAGCCAAACTCTCTTCTGGCAGCAGGACCATGTGCACCACTCCAGACAGTTTAACTCAATGATTTATTCACTCGCTGGAAGGCCCTATGCACAGGCAGATCTGGCAGCAATGGTACTTGATAAAATCCTTCCATTTTCTTGGTTTTGTAATTGATGTTAGCAGTTTAATGCCTGCATGGGGCATGTTTTCATACCGTCAGCACGACCCACGTGGAAATGATCGATGAGATGTTGGGTCCTTGGCAGGAGTAGGGGCAAGAGAAGGAGCTACCTGTCTCTTTGAAGTATTTTGCTCTTATTTGCTACCTGCAAATGCAAAGAATCAGGCTGGGACTTCCCTGGTCATGAAACCATTTGGTCTAGGAGCAGCATAGAGAGACCTTTTCTCACACTTGTGGTGTTGCTGTCTTGGGTCCTCACACACGTTATGATTTTCTTGGCTGAATATTGCCACCCAACTAAATTTAAATTTATTTATATCCTAGAGGACACCGTGTTCCCTGAGAGAGAAACCTGATCTCTGCAGGACCTCTGAGTCACTTCCATAAATATGAAATAAGAAAGTTGCTGTTCAGGAGGAAAATTGATAGAAGCTGTTGTCTGGGGTGGTGGGACAAGATGCACCAGCCGTATCCTGGCCAAGGCACGTGGTGTGGCCATGTTTAAGGCTCTCCAAGGAGATGTTGTTAGTTTGTCCTTGTGGAGTTTGCAACTGAACTTTCTGATGCAGGGTTTGGAAGCTGCCGTGGTTTGAATCTTCCTGTCATCTGGGGCAGTTGAAACTAGAAGTCGAGGAGTGAGAAAAGAGGATGAAAGGTGGAAAAGAAGAGACAAAGTAGAATATTCTGCTAGCTTTTACCTGCAGCAAAACCCTAGTCTGTGTGTGCGCTGCTTGATTTTGTCAGAGATGCCTTTGTCACAAAGACCTTTTTCTTCAGGGACAGCATCTGGGTGATGCTGACACAAGCAGGAGTTATGGATTTTTGATGGACTATCTGGTTTGAATCAAATAAAGAACCACTCTGAATCCCTGCCCAAAACACAAATGAAGCCTGCAGCATGTTAACAAGGAGAAAGTCTGGCCAATTCAGTTAATCTGTTCCAGGCTCCTCTTGGCTTCCAGGTGTTCATCTCAGATCATAAGCCAAAACATCCTGGGAGAGGCTCTTGCTGACATTTCCAGCCCATCTGATAAGGTTCGTGCCTCCGAGCCGGCATGCTGCTGCAAGATTCCTGCTCTGCCTTAGCCAGGGATGTCAGGTTAGGGCTTCAAGGTCAGATCCAAAGTGTAAATGTAAAAATACAGGTTGTGTCAATCAAATGCCTCACCAACCGCAACACGTTTGACCTCATAGCTCTCCTTTGGGACATTTGCTTTGTTTCACAAATGGGGAACTAGTTTTCTTGTCCAAAGTCATACCAAATCCTCATGGAAGTTTCTCTCTTTAAAAGGATGTAGGGGGCTGTGCAAACGAGTGGGCAGCCCCATCAGTCAATGCTAAGAGAGGTCCAAGCTCACCTCTGTCCCCAGATAAGTCTACATGGTAGCCACAAGTTAGCTTGCAGACAGAGCCATGCTAGGACTGCTAAGGTATATCCAGGCTCTCAGGTGGACTTAAGAAGTAGGGAGAGCCCTGTGCTAATTTGGGAAGTAGTTTGGGGCTGGCGATGGTCATGCTCATTGGCCTGAAGCATGTCATCTGCAGTCACATCCCTTACAGAAGAGCAAGAAGAACTGAGCTTGGACTTCCCTGCTCTTCCCTGGCTCTCTGAGCTCTGGCTTGCTTTGGAGACAGCAGAAGACTTTGTGGTGGTGTACAGCAGCCCATGCTGGATGGAGGAAGCCCCCTGAGCTGTACTTAGCATCCCTCGGAGCAACATCCTCTAAGGAGCCTGGTGGGGTGGTGAAGGGGGAGCAGGGGTAGCAAGGAAGGGGGGAAGACTCATCTCTGATGATCTTCCTGAACACTTGGTGGGTGTTGGACTGTCCCAGGCAAGGCTAAAACTCAGCCCAAGGGTCTTTGCCTCAAAAGCCTGGCTTTTCTCGTAGCTGAATTGAAGATGTTTCACATTGACTTTTCAGTGTTTCTCTAAATTATCTGTGTGTTCTCCTACCAGCGTTACAAGTACTTGCAATTTTTTCCCCCCGAAGAGCTGAATCTAGACACTTTTTTCCTCTAGGCTTCAGAGAAACTGAAGGGTACTTAACCTATGTTTTATTCATTGTAGGCGCTATCTCTTGTTAATTTACTTACATTATTTACAGAATTTTAAAGTATTTTGTATGTCAGGCAGCATCCCAGGCCCTATAAAATGCTAATTTTCAAACTGTATCAGAGGCAAACATCTTTCCTGGGCCTCTAGGTAGACAAAAGGTCATCCCCATTCTTAATTTATTTTTCATGATTCTATATATAAATGCAATAAAGCAAGCTTCAGTGGCAGATCGCAGGCAACTCACTTCTCCTTGTGGTTCAATTTTATGAAGATCCATTGTGGTTGTGTTACTGGTACAATAAATTTAATTTTTGATCTGGAGCCCTTAATTACTAAGGATGACTGAACCTGGTTTAAGTACAGGAATAACTATCTTGGATCTTTGCCCTAAATGGGAATGAAATGTAAGGTTCGAAAAGTTCAAGTAACTTTCTGAAAAGAAACTATGTTTTATTTTCACAGTTGCTTCTTTGCACTTCCTGATCCCAGGAAGAGAGGAAGTGGGGGGAAACCCAAACCCCAGAAGGCTCCTAATGTTTTAAGTTTTAATTTTGTGTCTTGTGAGAGCTCGGCAAATTGGTCCTGTTCCCAGCCCTGGGATGTTTGAATCTTTCGAAGTGCCGGGAGAGTTAACACCATAAAACTGGGCAACACACAAAGATTTAGGGACATTTTAAGATGGTCTAAATCATTGGGATGTGCCTGAACCATGTGTTTCCTGATGGTCAGTTGTCTCCCAAGGTGTAAGGGCAGTCAATAGGAAACACTTGACGTTATATTTCAGTGGCGTTTAGCCTGGCAGAGCATGGCCAGATGTATGTAGCCACCATAGCACAACCTACGAGCCCCTCTGTCACCTGGTTACAGTGGTTGTTGCCACTGGTGTTTACCGTACTTCTCCTCGATGTCCCTTAGGTGCCCCAGTGCTCCTCTGCCCGGCTAGGAGGACATGGGTGGTTTCTGCTAATGGCTCTGGAGAAGTCTTAGGGGATAATGGGATATTTTTATGTGAAACATTGCATTTTTGCTTGCCAGATGTAGGAGCAAATAACCCTGCAGGTCTGGAGTTGCTTCAGGAGAAGGGAGGCCAAGGCTGGTGATGCAGAGCAAACGTGCAGTGCAGAGGGGTGCAAGGGCCAGGCATGAATCTGGGAGCGACCAGGGCTGGCTTGGGCAGGCCATGCTGGGACACTGCAGCACCAGCAAGCTCTGCTTCACAGGCAGAGCCCTGGGCTCCTGCTGTTCTTTACAAGGCAGAGCATTTCTCCTCTGTTCCTCCTGAGATCTGCCTGAACAAGGATGCCTCTTCCCAATCTGTTCAGTCTCCAGCAATGCTGGTGTGTCAAGGCAGTGGTTCCACCATGCTTGGTGGGTGCCATGTCAAGGAGAGGTCAGACTGTGATAAATAAAGTGACTTAATCTCAAAATTAATTCAAAGGTGGTGTTGTTCTGGCTTTTCCTACCAGAGGGTATGCTCTGATGTAGTGCCTCTGATCAAAAAATGTTGGCAGATTGGAAGACTTCATTTGAATTTTGTAGCCACTCTGAGAAGCAAAGCAGGGATATCAAGTTGCAAACACATGGTCTTGGCAATTATTTTTCAGTGCTTGGAGTTTCGTGAAAGTTTCAAGATTTTTTCCAGTAAATGCATCATGGTATGTAATGTGCGCCAGCTCTGTGAGCTGCCTCCTCAATTAAACCCAAAGTACAGGGCTTTATTGGTGAGGTGATCTTGCATGAAGTAGAGCAATGCAACCTGAGCACAGGCAGCCTGTGGATCACCTTCATACCCTTGCCCCTTGGCTGAAGCCAAGTTCCCAGCATCTCAAAATGCAGGTATCTATTGCTAGATGAAAAAACCCAGCTCAGTGACATGAGCAGGCTCACAAGCCAGTCTGTATAATGGCGTCAGCAGAGGCCCTGCACGTGGCACTCGTGATATGTGATATTGTGATATGAAAGAGCGTGGCTCAGCCCCAGAATAGCACTGGGGCATCCTCTGGTGGGTGGTGGCAGCTACTCCTGGAGCTCCCAAAGGTATCGCTCTGCCAGCAGCCAGGCAGTGATGGCTGTCACTGGGAGAGGGTAGACCAAGACATCATCTTTAAGGCCTAGCTTCTTCTCTCCATACCACTTTTGCCATTCCTGATGTTGTTGTAGGTGTAACTGGTAAAGTTCCAACACGTGTTTTTGGAGGCAGCAGCTGTGATGTTTCCAACTGTGATGATATCTTCTTTGGAAGAATGACAGATGCTTTTTTTGGAAATGATGGGAAACCTCAGAGGTTTCCTACTGCTGAAAGCCAGTCTTATGGAACTGTTGCATCTTTCCAGCCCTCACTTTGGAAACAAAAGCCTGCAGGACAGTCCAGCCCAGTAGCCATTGTGGTTCTGACCACCGTCTCCAAAAGAGCACAGCTAAAATCCTTTTGCCGATGTGAAATTAGGCACTGTCAACACAGAGGTGCGCACCTCTAAGAAATGCTAAGAGGACGAGTGGTTCGGCTCTGTTCAAGTCCAGGAAGAACCAAGTGAAGTGCAGGTTTTTGCAAGACTGTTAACAGTAACTAGCTCAGGTTTGGGGGGGGTCTGTCCTTGGTGTGAGACTTGGTTTTGGGGGGCGTTTCTTTTCCAAGGTAGCAAATCACATGCATGTGACGTGCACATGCACGTCCTTTGCATGTGCCTGTAGCTAGAAGGAATGCACTTAACATACAAATGCTGTCATTCTACCAGGGAGAGAAGTCCTATTTACAAGCTTATTTGAAAGATTTCCTCCCCTCTTTCATCTTAAACAACAAATTGGCACATTAATAAATGCAAGCCCCAAGAATCTGAATGCTGCTCCGACACTTGTGTATGGGTTTGTTTCTCTGCAGCCAGTGGGAGCCTCCCCAGGAACCTGGATGCTGCTCAGCCCCGCTCTGGGGCTCGATCTGCCAAGCTCCATTCAGGTCAGTGACACAGTCCTGGCTTAGGATGTGTTCAATTTACCTGCAAAGAAGAACTAGCAGAATATGAACTTTCAGAGGAATTAAGAATATGATGTTTACAAGTCATTCTGTATGGAGTCATTACGAAATGGGGAAAGGTGTCAAAAGTTGCCCATTGGAAATTACTGGCCCACTGCAGGTAAATTTATACATGTTCCTCTTCCATCCACACTCTTCTTGCCACCTTTGTGCTGTGTTCCAGTAAACACATGGATCTACGTCCCCACTCATCCATCAGGCCTTCTTGTCACCATTTTCTCCAAGCTGACCTGAATATGCTTTGCCAAATGTTCTCGCTTTCCCCCAACCTCGGTTTGTTTTCTATTCCACTACGAGGTGAGAAAATCCTTCCTGAGGGTTTGGTAAATACACAAAGCATGGCATTTGCCAACACTGGTTAAATCTGAGTAAATAAATCTGTCTGTTCCCCAAAGGAACCTGCTTATTCTGTGATGTCACAGCCTGGTTTTGGTGACATCAGTTAATCATCACAGGGATTACTGTGACACCCCAGGCAATTACTGGCTAAAACAGACGGAGCGAGTTGCTGAATTGAGGAAGAAAAAGATTATCTTCAGATAAGAGCATGGGGAAAAAAAGTCATGGAAACTGCACGATAGGTTAAAGCAGCTTTTTATGTGCAGAATGTGGTATTTCCCTGTCTGTAGCAGAGAGGAATTCATTTTTGCAAGGTAAAGAACCTCCATGGAAATACACTCTAAATAGGCTGATGCATCCAGATACAATAGCAAGAGATTGTGGGGGTTTTTTAAATGGACTGTAATTGTAAATCCACGTACCTGGAGATAAATGAAAGGGGGGGCACTGTTTCTTTAAGGGCTACACCAGAATGTTTCAGGATCCCAGGAACCTGCTTTATACCCATCTGATCATTTCTATTGCACTTGCTGAAGTGTATTATACTTCCAGGATGTAATTTGCTTTAGTGAAATTGTCGTTTTTATTCCTAAATAGCTGGCGACCACTGAGCTAAAGACAGCTCTCCAGCAAGTGACCTTGAAGATCACACACCATTACCGACGCCTTGTTTAAATTTCAGAGAAATGTTAGGATTGCATAATAAGGTGTTGATTGTCAGGCGGAGCAAGCAAGCTGAGATGGAGAAGATGGTGGCAATTACTGCTTTGCCATGTTTGCCTGGACTATTCAAAAAATGCTTTTCTTGAGTCTTTGTTCATCCACTACTTTTCCTCTGCAAAATTCCTGGAGATACATTTCAGCTCTCCTTGGACAAATATTGTTCAGAATAAATAGGGTGGCAGAGGAAAAGTGTTTGTTTTATACCTCGTTGGGGTGATAAAAGGAATCTCTGGGTAGGCTGCAGCCCCCGGACCATTGCTCCTTTGTGGGTTTGGCAGGAACAGTTTGGGCTGTATTGATTTCTCATGAAATGAAATGTTAACAAATGTGCAGCAGTAATGGAAGATGTTTTCTTCTCTTGTTTGTGAATTTTCTGAGCCCTTGGGATTTTTTAACCTTTATTCCCCAAACCTCTGGTTGGAAAATCAGTGAGGTTTGTGGGAAAATTTAGTGCAACAATTACATGTGTGCTCAATTGGCTTCTCCCCTAGATGGGGGCTGTAGTGTCCATGTCATGCAACCCTGCTGGAGGTGTCTGAAAATCACAGCAATTAAATATCCATGAAACTTTGGGCACAAAGCAGCATAGAAATAATGCTGCTAACTTTTTTTTCCCTTAAAAATCCTTATTATTTTAAGATGTATTAACAAATATCCTCTGGGGAGGAAGCTCCTTGGCAAGCTAGTCTCATTCCTGCCCTGGCTCTGGGTTGTTTTACCACACTGTAAGCTTGTACGAGCATTGCAATCCCCTGCAAGCTGAAGGAGCTGCAGACAACACAGCCTGGGAGCAAAGCTGGGTACCACACCGTGCTTTAGGTGTGCCAGCAGCTGTGGGGGAGAAAATCTGAAGCTTGCTTTGCTGTTTTCCATCTTCTAGCAAGAAAAAGGCGAGTAAGTGGAAATTAATGGGGATCAGCCCCTCCTGGCGACCACTGAATGCTCGGTTTTAAGCAGCAGATTTCATCCAAATGTCAGCAAAATGTGCACTAATCTAATCCGTGCACTTTGTGTTGCGGTACTCAGCTCAGAAGCTGCCCTTCAGCACTGCTGCGTGCCGTGCTCTGATACACCATCCCATCATATTCTGCTTCTCCATATGTGACCTCCCTGCATTGCATGGCTGTTTGCAGGGTTCTCCAGGTGCGCTGTAAGTACAAGCTCCCAACACGCTCTCCCTCCTGTAGTTTACGGCTTTCACTGTTCTGGCAGGGAACAAAAGGATCTGACCTTCCTCAGGGCGAGCAGGGGAGTTACTAAATAACCAAGTTCTCCCTTCCCCAAAAGGCTGTAAATTGTGCTGAAATAGTGGTTTCACGATATGCCAGATGAGAAGCTGTTGTAGGCCACCGAATCATTTTTAATTGGACATGAACCAGAGGAAATGCTTTACTCTGGAAAACTCCAACCTTCCCTCTCCTGCAGAGCACACATTTGCTGCCCGCTCCTTCCAGCCGTGCTCTCTGCGGAAGCGCTGGCAGTGTCCATGGCTCAGGGAGGGTCATGGTCCACCCCAGGGCAGGAGACTTCTCCTTTGTCCCCTTCCCCTGAGGCACAGATACCATCCAGCTTTCCAAATGCTGTTAGATGGCTCAAGATCTTTGGACTTGCTGAAGATTTGACCACACAGGAAGGATCCAGGTGCTGGGGTCAAGGTAGGCAGTGCTAGAAAGCCCACGGTCTCTTGTGGGTTTGGGTTGGTTGGTTTTGGGGACAGGGCCCATGAGCTAGAGAGAGGAGGACAAGTGGAAGAAATTACTCTGCTCTGCTGAGGAGAACTTTGTAAATGGTAGCAAAACCAAGCCACAAAGCCAGCAGGTAAATGAACTGGGTTTGTGCCACCTGCCCTTCAGCTGCAGGTTACATTCACGCCCTTGCCTTTCCGAAGAAGGCAAGAGAACAAGCGCTACAACAGACTTCTCTTTTTGCCTGTGTAACTTTTATTAAACACCATAAAAAGCTCCCCTTCTTTAGAATACAGTTCTTCCAAAAGGGCTCTTACACACTCTTTCTCCTCCTCCTGGTTATTTTTTCCATGCTTTGACATCATTATGTGAGGGACATTACCAAGCTCCTAACTGTGGAAGAAATGGTTCCAAGCCAAAAGGTACCACTGGAAAAAAAAAAGAAAAAATTCCATGGCTCCATCTAAATGCAGCCAACTTGACTTTCTGTAGCTGCGGTTTTATAGGAGAGGTTTCTGAAGTCCTACCCTGAGGTCACCGACTTGTGGGAAAGTAACACGTGGTCGGTCAGACTTGTGATTTCTCGTGTGATTTCTCCCCTCTTGTGATTTTTCTCCCCTACTTTTCACCCCATTGGGAAATGGCCCTAATTAGGCACATTAAAGTTAGTTCCATATTAATTATGTGGCCATGATCCTACAAACACCTCTGCATATGTAGAAGCGTTATTTATGTTAAAAGAGTTCCTGCTAAAGTCAATGAAGCTGAATCCATGCTGAAAGTTGAAAGTGTTCATCAGGGCTAGTGAGAACAAGGTCTGTTCCCAGACATTCACTGTACTTTGGTCTGGGAGAGGACTTTGTGATCGCTGATGCAGCGTTTAGGTAGATTGTCTAGAGATGGAAGTGAGAATTTCGTATCAAATGAGAGTTGAACCAATCAACTCCTCAAATGAAAGCACAATCCCAAGATTATTTTTTTTTCCATTCAAGGAAAAGGTGCCTGTAACTTATTTTTACACCATGTTATTGTGGCTGAGCACTCTGTGGGTTCCTTCTGAGCTCCTTACCAAGCATTGCCACTGCTGCACCAGTTGCAGTTTCCTAATGCATTTCAGCTGCAAACCAATGGAGTCGTTTCTACGACCAGGACTGTTTTGTAGCGCAAACAGGAGCAGCATTGCTCGATGGGCATTGCTGAGAGCAGCTGAGCCCTGTGGAGGCTGGCTTGTATTTCATGCAGCTTTACCACCCAGAAATGTTGTTCCTGCCTACCCTGGTATTGTGGAAGTAAGTGCTAACCTCAGGAGATGACAAGGGGCTTGGAGCTGTGCCAAGCCTGTGTGCATCCTCCTGACCTGTAGATAACGTTGTCCTTGCACCCTCTGGGGCTGGCACTCTCTCCTGGCTCGCGATCAGATGTCCTCTGGGGACTGACAGTAGCCCGTCTCTCAATCTGCTCTCAGTTGTTTCATGCTTCAGTAAGACAGAGCACTTTTCTTCATGAAACTTTTGAGCCTTCTGCTTGTCAGGTCTCTGATGCTGGGCTGTGATCTCCAGGAAAGGCCTCCTGGGGCATTTGTTTGTTCTTTGACTAATTGGAGCCTCGGAAAGGAGATGTGCACCGTGGACACGAGTGGCCTGCAGGTTTGATTCACTGTAGCATGTCCTATTGAGAACTTCCCAGGCTTCGCTGCTGCCATGACTCACTGTGTATTTTCTCCTCTGGTCTATGGTTCTTTAGTTCATGAATTGAACTTGTTGCTTATTTAGATAGAGGCTATATGAGTGCATCCCATTGAGTTTCTTAACAGTTCTTTGTTTTGATGATTCTGAGCTATTCAGAAGCCTGGTTTTGAATGTGTTGGAATAGATGGAAAGAGTTCAATTGATTTCTTGGGCAAGTTTGCTTTTGGTCATTCATGAAGAAGAATGGTCACCACCTGAAGATGCTCCTTGAAAGTACTTCTTCCCTTCCACTGGTTTCACAAGAGCTGAAGAGGTGGGCAGTCTGATTACGCCGAAGAGCCACCACAGGTCAAGGAAAGTCCTCAGCCCTCGTCTGGAGCCCATAGGCAGCTGAATCTGAACAGAGACTGTTATCACAAATGCAATGCTACCACTTGCTGTGGAGATCTCTAATGAGCCAGGAACGCTGGAATTTTTCCAACACGTCGCCCCTGTTGGCTGCCCTCCCATTTGGTCATGCTAAACGAGTAGGTAAATAGGCCTTTCATGAAATCTAACACCCGCCCTACCTAATCCCCCCTGCCTTCAAACTGCAGGGCTAATCAGTCGTTTTGACATAACTGGGATCCAAATTCTATAAGGAACATGGCCAAGAAAAGTTCAAATCCAAGACCAAGATTAATGAGGACTTCAAAGAAATTTACCACCAAATGTTACTCATTTAGTACACCCTGTGTTTGAAACCAATGACCTAATTGGAAACTATATTCTTTAAAAGCCATTATGTCCCAGCTCTTTAGTATTCGGGAGGTGGCTTCTGAGATCAGAGTAGGTTTATGTCACTTGGTAGGACAGGGTAGTGGATTTCCAGCCCCACCTCCCTAAAACTAGGATAAAATATCCTGGTATTGACTGCATTAGGTGATTGTGCTCTTAATGCACAATAAATAACAGGTTCATAATCAGACAAACAATTTCCTTCTGCTCTCCAATAAGTGAGTATAAAATTACAAATCCTTTAAAGCTGGTTAGAGAAACGAAAGGTCTGACTAACTTGGCTGTCGTGTTGCCAAAACATCAGCAGATTAAAAAAAATGTACTTAGTGTAAAAATGTATGTTGTTGCATGGGGCTGCTGTAAGTACATCTGTCGTCCCAGGTCTAAACAAGTATATGTGTAGGAGTCAGTCCTGCACTTGGCTATGGATTTGTGTCAACCTGGCAAGAAAACATGAGGAGAAAATCAGGTGACTGATCCCTTTAACAAAGACAGAGCAACCTGCTGGGGAGGTCATAGAATCATTTTTTGGGTTGGAAGAGACCTTTAGAGGTCATCTAGACCACCCCCCCTGCAGGGAGCAGGGACATCTTCAACCAGATCAGGTTGCTCAGAACCCTGTCCAACCTGGCCTGGAATGTTCCCAGTGGTGGGACCCTCCAACACATCTCTGCGTAACCCGTGCCAGTGTTTCACCAGCTTCATCATAAAAGATTTCTTCCTTAGATCCAGTCTAAACCTACCCTGGTTTAGTTTAAAACCATCACCCCTTGTCCTATCGCAACAGTCCCTGCTAAAAGTTTGTCCCCATCTTACAAGCTTCCTTTAAGAAATCAGGTCTCCCTGGACCCTTCTCCTCCAGGCTGAACACCCCCACTTCTCCCAGCTTCTCTCTATAGCAGAGGGGCTCCAGCCCTCAGACCATTTCCATGGCCTCCCCTGGCCCAGCTCCAACAGGTCCCTGTCTGTCCTGTGCTGGGGACCCTCGAGCTGGACGCAGGGCTCCAGGGTGTTCTCACCAGAGTGGAGCAGAGGGGCAGAATCCCCCCCCACTCGCCCCACTGGCCACGCTGCTGGGGATGCAGCGCAGGACAGAGTTGGCCTTCTGGGCTGCCAGCGCACATTGCCAGCTCATGGCCAGCTTTTTGTCCACCAGTCCCCCCAAGTCCTTCTCCTCAGGGCTGCTCTCGACACCTTCATCCCCTGGCCTGTATTGATACCAGGGGTTGCCCCGACCCAAGTGCAGGACCTTCCACGTGGATCAGGCATGTTGTAGTCAGTTCAGGCACATCTTGGTGTCTTACCTTCTCCCTAGCACTGCCACAGGGTTCCATACTTTCCTGAAAGGGTCCTGTGATGAGTCTTCTGTAGATGTATACTCTAAATCACAGCTTTCTATATATAAGGGAGGAGGAAAATGTTTCTGCCTTGGACATTACTTTAGTGTGAACTGTATATCTTCTGGCAGTGGCTGTTTCTCTGCTCTGACTGCAGGGAGCCTGTGGTGACCGGTCAGACTTACATCTTCATCTCCTGAGCATCAGTGAAGATGCTCAGGAAGATCCCCATCCTCAGCAATGTGCCCAAATCACACAGCCAGACTATGACGAAGCAGCACAGCCGTTCCCACTTCACTGAAGACAAGTTGCCCTAGGGGTCAGACCACCCTTCCTAGGGGTCAGACACTGAGCCCTTGCCCTTCTCATCAGCCTGACTTTCTGCAGCTAAACCAAACCTGCTGTGAATGTAAGGCGATGGGGAGGAGCGTCCCCAAGCCTTGGTGATGTTTCAGCTGCAGGGATGCCTCCAAAATCAGGTACCAGATAAAGCCACAGCTGCTGCAGAGAGCGTCACACAGGCACCCGTAGCCTTGCACATGCGTGTGTGTGTGCGTGCGCTTGGGGTGTCCATCACACACCACCTGACATCTCTGCGGTTTTGCACATGCACGGGGAAATGCTGATGGTTGCACAGTGAGGCTACACCAGACAGCAGAAAGGTCGGTTTTTACGGTTACAGGTTCTTTGGTTCAAAAGCTGTGAGGCTTTTTGAAATGAGCTGGGTTTATTGAAAGTAATGAGAATTTATTTCTTGCCATCGAGGACACTAGCGTCTAAGAAGGAGCTGTGAAGCAAAGTCTTCTCAAAAAATCTTGATGGATTGTTCTGGGCACAATAACAGCTCTGGAAGTATCTGTAGAGAAAGTTTTTGTTCATAGATCTGAATAATCATTAATTTTCTGGAGGTACCGCAGTCCATTTCAGACATTGTAGAGGATCTGGGATACCTCGTTTACAAACACTGCCCGTCTCCCATGCAGTTCACACCCCAGTGCTAGGGTGGCAAACAGACCATGAAAGAAGAAATACAGTTTTTCAATATAAAGCCAGGCTGTGAGGGGCTTACCTGCCGCTGTGGAGGGGGCGAGGAGCTTCTCTGGAGCCAAGGGACCCAGCGTTCAGCCCTGCCATTCTCTGAGGATTTTCTAATTTGGAAATAAAACTTAATTTCTAATGGAGGTTACATGATGTCTCAGGCTAATAGTTGGTGTTTTCCTTTTCTAAATCAAAGTGGAATTCCCCTTTTCTGCCTGGCTTAAATGCAGAGAGCAGTCATCAGTTAAAAAAATAAATAAAGGAGTAGCAAAAAAGAAAAAAGGACTTGACCAGGCTGGAGCAATTTGGATACATTCAACCTTTAAGAAAGATTCCTTGTTTTCACATCAGTGAAATTGTGCCAGTAAATGCTTAGCGAACATCAAGGAAGGTTTTCCTTGGGTCATTTTCAGAAAGGAGTTTAAAAAAAAAAAAAAGAAAGAGAACAAAATGCCAACCAAATGAGCCAAATGGGGTCTTTTGCTGGCTGAGGAGCCAATTCGTTCTTGGGTATTGGTTACCTAGCGCAGGTGGGACACGGTGGCAGTCGGTGAAGTTTGAGCAAGTTCAGCCGAACAGCATGATTCGCCCCTGCCAAAGACGTTTTTATGCACATCCAGTGTTACCAAACTCACCTCTTAGACCTTTATTCATTTCTGCTCAACAGTGATGCTTTCCCGCTCCAGTGCAGGGCAGCATCCCCGCTGCAGGCAGCGCTGAAGCACGCGTCGAAGGGTAGCGCTCGGCCAGCGGTCCCACAGCTGCCGGGGAGGGCTGGGTGTTTCAGTGATTTCCTCTCCGGGGCCTTACAAGCCTTGTGGGGTTCGTGCCACCTTAGGAACCTGGGCAGAGCTCAGAAAGTTTAAGTGCAGGAGAGACCACATTTCCCAGAAAAGGGAAATTTGTATTTTATAAACCCCGCAGTACCCATTTTACTCACATCCATTTTATGATTATAATTACTTAGATTACTTTTTTATTTTAGATGAAGGAAAACAATAATGAAAGGGTAACTAAATAAAAAAGCTCAGAGAAAGAAGAAAAACACTGTAGTTTCTGTTCAGAATTTTTAACCCTTCAGCAAGAGGAAGGGCTGGATCTTTCGAGGTGGAGGAAAAGGCTGGCTTGTGGTGACATACAGGCCACTAAGACTTCAATCTGCTCTTTCCAATGAAGCAGTCATTTCTGTCCGTAAATAAAGATGAATCTCCCATGTCTTTTCTGTGCTTAAATGAGCAGTGACTCCCCAGATGTCTCCAACAAAACCGGGCATTATAAATATGTATGTAATAAATATTATATATATACACACTCACACACTGAATAAATAGATATATATGTATAATGCAGTTTAAGTGTGTTTAGAGGGCAGGCCCAAACTCCAGAAGGTCCTTTCTTTGGGCACATCTCAGTGACGGGCACTACGGGGACCGAAGTCTCACCTGCGGTTGCATGTCTGCTGCTGGCTGGTTTGTCATGGGTGAGTTACTGATGCACAAAGCTGCTTTGTCACTGCTGGGAATTTCCAGAAGACTTTGTCAAATGCAGGGGTTTGGAGGAGAAAAAAATGCAGAGTTTTCTATCCGCAGCGCAGCACCAAACACCTGTGATACCCCTGGGCTCCCTGATGGGCTCTGAGTCTGAACAAAGGTTTGCAGCCTTAAACAATTCACTGATTTTATGTGAATAGATAAATAATTAAGATAATCATCAGTCTGAGGGTGTTGCTGGCAGGTCAAGGTCCCATTTCAGGTTCCAGCGCCGCATCCAGCCCCAAGGGCCAGCGAGGTGAGTTTTGTTTGTTCTCAGTGACTGCACTGCATTCGTGCAGGTATAGTGGGTGAACTGAGAAAGGCATCTCCAGTGCCTGCAGTCTGCTACTGTAAGGCAAATAGAGATTATAATCCTGTAAATGCCTTCGAGTGTGATAATTGCTAAAATAGGAGAAACCTCAAAGTAGGGACTCATGATTGCTGGAGACCCCGTGTCTTCCTAAACACCCCTGATCCCTTTTCCAGTTCTCATTGCAGCAGTGGAAGCTGCTTTTCCTCCATGCTAGAATACATAAAACCCCACAAAAGACACAAAACTTGCTCTTTCCAAGGGCTCCCACTGCACTGGGCTATGCCTGCAGGTTTGAGAGGCCCAAAGCTCAGAGCACCAGAATCACAGCCCATACTGGGTTTGCTGAATTTTATTGACCTTTTCTGGGTGTTTCACCCAAAAAAAGGACACAGCATCTTTTTCTGGATCCCTCATGAGCCCCAAGAAGCAAGTGCCATGGGCCTTGCACCCACCACAAGGTGCGTGGCATGCTCCTAAGAAAGTAAGCAGATGTATTGGTCTCTGTGCAGCGGCAATCAGGAAGGGAATTAAAATTATGATATGTTGCCATGGTAATGAAGTCTCAGGATTTGGCTAAGGAGGCAAAGTGAGGTTGTAGCTAGTTGCTCATGAATTCCTCAGCAGGCTTTTCAATACTCTCTTTCCTTTAAATGAAATTGGAGAAAGACTTGCAGTTCATAGTGGGGATAAAAATTTTATGAAGTTAAATCTAGGCAGTGTTTTAGTGTCAGTCAGCATTAACCCACAGCATGAACACATAAATAATTGAAGTTTCAAGTACCCTAGTGCTCTGGGTCAGAGCACCAGTGGCACTCGAGGGCTGATGCTCCGTGGGCCGCCCTGGGCAGCCGGGGCATCCTGGGCTGGGTGAAAACCCTTCCCACCCTCCTGCTGCCCCACCTCCTTGCAGGATTTCTTCTGGCCAGAATAAAACAAGATAAATCTGTCAGGTTTCCTCTGGCTTGGGGCAGGGGAGCTCAGCTGCTTAGGGCAGTATTTGCCCTAAAGAGACTTTCCTGAAGTCCAGTTTTCCGCTGATCCACAGAAGCCCAGCCGTGGCCAGCAGGATGGCTGTGGGCTGGAGCCCGTGTGTGTGCGATCGACTCCACCCCTGCCAGGAGCCCGAAGAAAGAGAATCCTGGAACAGGTGAGCAGAAAATAAATGCACTTAATAAAAAACCCCAAAATCATAGAAATGTAGCAGAGTGAAAGGATTGGAAAGCACTGCTTGTTTGTGAGGGTGATGACTGGTTTTGAAAATGGATATTCAATGGAGATTTAAAAGAAAAAACAAATGATTTGCTCTGTTTTTTTGCCAACCATGCCCTTAGTTCCACCTTTACATCTACAACAAACTTAAGTAGAGCTGGCTGAAAATTAATTGAAAATAATTGAAAAAATAATTATTAAAACCCAACCTTTAAAGTTTACAGCAAGAATAACACTGGGAAAAGGAACCTGCCCTAGGTTTTCCCCAAATTTGATTTTAATCATTCTATTTTCTGCTTTTCTTTTCCCATCTCCCTTTTTCAGAGGCAAATGGGGAAGGTAGAGGGGCAGAACAGATCACTCGTCTGCAGGGCAGGAAAAAAGGGAACAAAGCCAAAGCACAGAAAAGTGGCAGCTTTGAGGGCTTTCAAGGACCATTTTCAGGGAGAAAAAAGGGACATTTTCTTGTGACAGCGAGATGTTCTACATTGAAAAAGAGGCTCAGATGTCAAATGCTCACAAGAGAGGAAGAAATGCCATGCAGAGACTTCGTCCCCCTGCTCAACTCCACCGAACAGCCGGGCGGGGAAGGTGGGGACGAAGCACCTCAGCTGGCCGCATCCTGTGCCTCCACAGCTTGCCCAGGCTGGGGTACAGCTTCAAGCCCCATCCATGGCCACTGGTCCCCCCTGCCCCTCCCGGGCCCCTCGTACTCACTGCCTCCCTCTGCAGAGCCAGCGAGTGGGTTGGATCTTGCAGCAGACCCTGCCAAAGCCCAGCCCTCCTGCTGCAGGCATTTGGTTTTTCAGGTTTATTCCCTTGCTCCTGTGCAGCAGCAAGCGCTAATACCAGGTGGGATTGGAAGCTGCTGGGAAGGGGGAAAACTCAGCTTGTTGTGGCAGCAACACGGATGTTTGTTGGGTAAATATATATGTACAAGTAAAACTTCACCCTTGCTGTTGCAGTATGGTTGCTGTCGGCCTTGTTTGAGGTTGGCTGACATCCCTATGCCGTGGTGCAGCAGGCGGTGGCATTTCATTCAGCTCTGGAGGTTTTTAATGTCAGTCTCACAACATTCTTTCCACCGTGGTTCTAAAAGAAGCACTTCACTGTCAGAGGGCACAAGTGGAGGCAGATCAGCTTGATATTGGGAAAATTGCTGGATGAGACATGCCACAGCCCCCTTCACTGGCTTCAGCGTGGAGCCATGGCCCATCCACATTATAATCAGGGTGATTGCTAGGAGCAAGTATCTCAGAGCCCTTCTCAGCTCTACAATAACTGTAAAAAAGTGAAGACAAAGACTGAAATAAAGAAATCAGCACATCATCTCCTTCTGCAGGGCTCCTACCTGGTGCCTCTGCTGTGCGAGAGAAAAAGAAATGAGGTCCCTAAGGAGCTACCGTTGCACTGCAGGATGGCATGGGGGCCCATCAGCATGGTGGTACAGGCTGGAGTGTTGCAATCAGTGAGGTACTTCTAATGATGAGTCTGGGTTTGGGTGGGAACAGGCCATTGTGAAAGAAATTTCCATTGCATTTGATATCACGATTTCCTCTAGAGCCATGGAGGTCAGAAAGAGGTCAGAAGCCCTGGTTTTGCTAGGCATAGTGATGGGGGTTTTTTTCAGCTGGGAATCTAAACTGGAATTTTCCACTCTAAGGAAAGCTTGATGCCTCCTGAACGTCAATCCTCAGATCCTTCCCCTCTGGTCCAAGCCCAGCTCACAACAGCCCTGCTGTGCACCCAAGAGGCAAGCGGTGCTGCCTGGCAGGGGCTTTGCACACCAAGAGAAAATAAACATGAGGAATTACTTCTGGCTCTTTCTCTCTGGTGCTACACTTGGGCTGGTTCCACTGTGGCATGTGAATAAAGTGTCAGGTTGGCTGCTGTTGGATCAGTAGGTTGATTTTGGATCTTTTTTTTTTTTCCTTTTTTTTTAGGCTATGAGAAAACAAAAGTACCAAAGGAAAGATTTTTTTTGATTTTTTTTTTTTTTTTCCCCTCCCAACTGTGCTAAGCCAAGCCAGACTCGTGTGATTGCTCACTAGGCCTGGGAAGCAATGGTCTTCAGATGCTCTGGGATGCAGAGGTGAGCAAGGGTGCTTATTTAAAACAACTTTTCTTTTTACTGCCGGGTTTGAATGAGTTCTAGAGCTGGTCAGAAATGGCAAATCATTGTGATGGGTCCCTGTGATGGGAATCTTTTGTGACAACTTTTTGCATTCTGTAGTCCTCTAAATTGGGTCTATTTGAAATATTTTTTTAAAAAACAGGAATATTCCCATGAACTTGTTTTTTCTTCTTTTTTTTTTTCTTTCTTTTAAAATGATATTTCTCAGTGACTGGTTAGATACGCTTTCCACTTTGAGTACCAACTTGAGCAGTTGTCAGAATCAGTTGTGATATGCAAACTTTTGAGGCGCCAATCCTGAACAGGGAACTTTGAAAACTCTTCCATAGAAAAGGCTTGCCACTCAAATGTTCGCTAAGTCAAAGCCGACAATCACAAATCTCTGGTAGCCTGTTCAAGAAAGGGCTTTCACATATCTGAGGTTGGATTGATTCAAATTTCCTGCTAGGGACCGTGGTGCAGAAAGTAAATAAAATAGTCAGGGAGATGTTAAATCTGAGCAGGGCTACAGTGTTATTTAAGAGCAGTTCTTAATTAGACAAAAGTTTTTCCAAAACTTTTAATGGGTTTTTCTGATAAAGGCTCCCATTTAGGTAAGTTTCTCTAATATTTTTTTCAAAAGAGTAAAATTAAACTGTTAAAGACCTAGAGGTAAGAGCATGCCACTTCAGCCAAAACAACTAAAACCTCCAGCTTAAAAACAAGCTATATTTTACTGAAAGAATGAAAACTTCCAAAGGAAATATGAACTGCTTCTTCAGGAAGGGTGGGGAGTGGGAAGACCCCCCACTTACTGAATGAATTCTTCCAGCAAAAGCCCTCTAAACCAAGTTTTCATTTCCCATTGGAAACGTGCAGATCTCCTATCAGCTGAAAAACATTGTGTTTTGGCATTCAAAGTAATTGCTAAAAGTTCTTAACCAGAAACAGGAGGTAGGCTGGGTAAATGGAAACCTCTGTGGGACGTGTCTTGCCTCCCGCTTGCAACCGTTCTGAGTGTCAGGAAGGATCAGGCTAGGGATGGCAGGTCCGCCGTGCCTGGCTTAATGAGGCAAGTCGTTACAAAAAGACAGGTCTGTAATGACAAGCACTGGATGTGTTGAATCTTTATTGCAGCGTTCTCAGGGGTGTTCATTTTAATCAATGCTTGGATGGTCAGATTACGTTTGTTTGCTCTCTTTTGTGAATTACTGTGCGATTCGGCATTAACAAAGGTCTAATTTTATAGTGTTATTGTTAAAGAAGGTAATACAAGCCTGGGAATACTGGCAAGGAAATAAACTTTTGAGGTCCATGCCAGTAGTTAGCTCTCTGAACTAGGTCTGGTAAATGAGGACATCAAACAGAACTTTGACTCTCAGCTCAAACAGAGCCACCACCCATTTTGCAGACTTCTGTTCTCCCCAATGCTTTTTAATTATGTTTCTGTTCTTCCCGTTTCTCTGGCGAGAGAAACTGGCTTCAGGGGAAGGACCACAGTTCCTCCTGGTACCATCTGTGCCAGTTAGACCTGGGAAGCACTGGAGACTTCAAAATGATGGCGCTTCTGCCAGAGGGCTGGCACGACCTAGACTTCAGAGCCTTGCTTCTGACTGTGCTCGTTGGAGCTTTCTTTGTTTGCCCCTTGGCAGCTGTTTTTGCGGAGGAGCAATGGGTCTTTTGGCTTCTGTTTTGCCAGGAAACCGGGTTTTGTGAAGGCGTAGAGATAGTGTAAACCTTCATTGGTGGCAGCAACAGATTCAGACCAGTGTAATTCTGATGGAGGCCACTGGGCTGTCCATGAGTGTTCACAAGCCAGACCTCTGCATGGCAGTTATTGTTACCTCAAGTGTGCCAGTCACCATGAGTTGTGAGATACAGGTTCTGGAGGCCAAGACGAGAGTTGAAAAGTTATTTTGTGCTGTACCTATCTAAAGAACATTTTTTAAGGGCAAAGTAACTTCTTGGCTCCTGTTATATGGCCTTTTGGCTCAGCCTAGGGCTGTTGGTTTCTTGCTGTCCCAGTGTCATCCTACTGCTGCTCTGACTGAACTCGGTGATCTGGGATGACTGTCAGCTGGCTCCAGAAAGGGACAGTGTGAGGGTGGTTACAACTGCTTTTCTGGTTTGCCTCCTACATGCTCTTTGGCCAGAAGTGAGAGGGCCTGAGCCAAGAACTAAAAATACAGTCTCGTAGCATTGGATAAAGGTAAGTTTGCCAGCAGGAACTTCTCTGCAAGAGTCCTTGCATCAATCCTAGCAGAAAATCACGTGTGGTGTGGGGGGAAGCTGGTGTCCCACTGTTCCTATCTCCTGCCAAGGTGCCTTTGTCTCTGCTCATGCTGAGCCATGGCTGGCTGCAGCTGGAAATGCGTGGGCTCTTCTCTCAGCCAGATCTCCATCTCACCAGGGGCACTACCACAGAACAAATGTGAGGAAAACCTTTCTGCAGCTCGCCCTGCAAAGGTGTTATGGTGGATGGCTAGATTTCTCAGGGTAGTAGAAGACAATGCTCATGATAGGTGGGGACCCAGATTGGGTAGACGTACAGGATAGATGGTGGTAGGTTCATGGGTCTAAGGGTGCTGTGTGTGATGGTTGCCAGTACTAAGTCTGAACTCACTTCCTGTTGTGGGGAGCCAGCACTGATTTATAACAGGTTTGGTCAACACCTTCTGCAAATTTTCTTTGTCCTGTGCTCATATCAATTCATTTTCTCTCCAAGCCTGTCCTTGGTGTAAAAGGAGATGCCAAGGTGAATCCAGGCATTACATCATGGACATCCTGTTGCTTCAGACCCCGGCGGGTGTTTGACTTGGCTAATGTTTCTTCCTCAAGATCGATGAGTACCCATCCTGTTTGCCTTTCTCTGAAGATAAAATAACCTCCCTCCCCAGCCCTCCTGGGATTAGATTCCATGTCTGGGCAGCCCAGCTGTGACAAAGGACAGGTGTGGGTCTGCAGGCAGGACAGGGTGACGGGGCACCCCTGCTGCCCTGCAGGCATTGCTCTTGCGAGATGAACTATCTCCATGACCGTTCCAATTAGTAGGGGCCTCTGCTCCCCACCCCGCTCAGCAGGCTGTGTGTGTTTGGGGAGAAAAATGAGAGGAAGGAATTGGAAGACATTACTGTCTGTGGGAAGTGTGGAGGAGAGAGTAATAGATGTGAGGAAGGGGGGAAAAAAAGACAACAAACTATTTCAAGAGTTGGGTTAAGAATGGACAAATTGATGGTACGCAACATATCGTCAATCCTGCTGCTTAGGCAGGCTTTGTTTCTGATCTTGGCTATGTGCTTGTTTTTCTTAACTCTCTTATTTCTCGGTCTTGGTTGGGTCTGGTCTCATGCATGTTGGGAAAGATCCTTCCCTCCAGAAAGCAGAGGATCCCCATAGCTCTGCAGTGTCCCTGGAAGAGCCGAGCACAAACCCATCGGGGCTTCATAGACTGGCGGAGTTACAGCCAACGGAGCAACTGGCAGCAAAGACAACTGTGAGCCAAAGCCTCCCATCCATCAGTAATTCAAGCTTTCTTTAAACATTGGTAAAGGCGCTGGATGATGGCGGTAGCTACAGCAACATTCTGTGCTGGGTCTTTCACAGGAAGGTCTTGTGTTCAAGGGAAGAGTGGGAAGAGGGGCATTGGTTCCTAAAGTAAAACTTAGATGGCAAAGCCAAGGGGGGGGTCACTGTAGGATTGGAAAGGGACAGTGGTTTGGGTAAAATATGGGCTCTTCTGATTTCTTGGGGTATAGAAGCAGCTGAAGACCCTGTTATAGGTCAGGGCATCGCTGTGCTGTGCTAGCGCCTGTCCCACATATTGCAGGTGGGAATGGTTTTCTGCTGAAGGCTTTATGCCTGCTTTACAGGATGAGCATAATCAATTTTATTCTTCCCTCTGGGTTATGAAGGAGTTAGCAACAGCTGGGGATTCATTCTGTCCCAGGCTGGGGCTGCAAAAGCCCTCCTCTGTCCTTCAGCTGGGCACAGTGGTCTAGCAGCCGCAGCCTGATGTGAACATGACTTTGCTCTTACACTCATCCAGGCTGTCACAAATCCCAGCACTGCTTGTTATGGGCCAGGGAGCAATCCCCAGCTGAGCTGGGACCAGCATTTCTTGCAGCTGCATGGACCAGGATACTCACTGGCACTCTAACTCCGAAATGGAGCCTCTTTACCTGGGTCAGAGCAGATAGACTCATGTTGTGGTTTAACCTCAGCAACGCCGAGCAAAAATCCCATGTTGAAAACTGTTGGTGATATAGAGGCAACTTAGTTTTTCTGCACTGCTGTTTATTTTATATGTTATAGTAGATGTCCCTGCTGTGGTCTAACACCAGCAACTCAGTGAAGACAAAGGCTTAAAAAAAAAAAAAACAAACCCAAAAATGCAAATTCCTGTGACCAGTTATGCATGGGGGAAGGCAGAGAAAGTGGAGAGAAACTGCAGAACTTAACCTGGGTTAACTAAACAGACTCTTAAACTCTGTTTCAACATAAGACTTCTAACATTACCTGCTTGGCATGTTGTAGCCGGGGATAAGAGCCACCACACAGCACAGTTAATCACAGAGCCAGCTGCCACCCGACATGCTGGGATGCGGAGCTTGGGAGGGAGAGCTCTTTCTCTGACATCCTTCATGACACAAGGAGAAAAATGAATAAAGGGTGGGAAATCTCAGGTGACAGGGCATGTGCCAGCCTCTAAATGGGACTGAAGTGCAAATTCTTCTGCAAAACGGCTTATGCCATAAGGTCAGCTTCCACCCTCACCCCAACTTTCTATAAAAGTGAAAAGGGTAGTGGTGAATGTGGTCCTCCAGCTCTTTTGATTCTGCCCAAGACAGATACCACTGTCTTTTTAATGTGTCAGTCTTTCTGGGGCATGTGGAACTACACTAGGCATCTCCTCCAGATCCTGGGGCATCATTGACACACTGAAGGCAGATCAATTTAGGCTGCTGCATCCTCCCCTCCCACCCCAATCGCTACCTGATTTTTCTTGTCCTTACTGATTGGAGAGTGAATTCTTGACCACATCATCCCATTTTTCTCTGCTGACATGGACACTGAGGAGAAGCTCTGGGGCTGGGCCAGCCCTACCTGCTTTCCTCTGAGATTTGTGTGTTCTTAGCGGTTAAGTCCAAACTTGGGACTTTTGGTCTCTGCTTTTGGACTTAGCTTTGGTTAAACCACTGTGGTTCCACCAGATCCCCTTTCAGAAGTTCCTCTTGAAAACTAAGAATCTCTGAAAGTCTGCAATGATTCCTTACAGCTCCCTTTTCTGGGCATCTCTGCAGGGACCTGAATGAAATGCTGGAGGAAATACAGACTTCTTTTTTTTGGACAGCTTCATAGTTAAAGACCTGACAGAGACTTGAGAGTGTTCTTTTCCCAGCTCTGTGTCACTGACCTCCAGCAAACCATTTTATCTTTCCTATCTGTGATAACGATAGAAATGTTCACTTTCTTTCTGCCTTTGTCTGTCTTATCTATTTATATTTTAAGGTCTTTGGGGCAAGGACTGTCTCTTGACTGTACAAAGGCTGACAGACAAAGGCATTGGCCTTCTTTGGGATCTCTAAGTGTTAATGTGGATGAGTGAAAAACAGCAACGCAGTCTATTTTGGAACAGAAAGTGAAGTATTTTTCCTTCCTTGTAATAGCTTTTAGGATGCAACAATTAAGGCACCAAATAGAAAGCCCATAAGGTTATGTGGGAAACGACATATTTCTACAAAACACTCTGAATGAAACTGTTTTGTCAAAATTGAGGTTATCTTCCAGAACTTTCTGGGTTTGGGGTTTTTGGGGGGTGGTTTGTTTTTTTTCTTTACTTAGAAACCTTTCTGAGAAGGGGAAGACCTGGGACATAAAATTTTTGTAGCTTGCCAAAGCTTGGCAAGTCACTTGGGGTGTTGAGGACTTGGGTAACAGCAGCTTTGCCACTGTAGAAAGCTTTTGGGCAAACCTGGTCCACGACTCTTTGCTGGAGCCAGCACAGCCGGGTGTGGGGCTGACTGCTGGACTATTTTCAACCCTATAAGTGTGTTTTGGTGCAGTTTTGTCTCCTAGAAGTGGTTTTCCTTCTGTTGAGGTGCAGAGGAAAACTAGAAAATGGTGGTGTTCCCCTGGAGAAGGGGAATGTCTTCTCATCGCTGCAGGTAACCTGCCTTTTCACACAAGCAGGGGGAAAGCATTGATACGCTGTTCCTTAGGAATCTAAAATTTCTGCTGTCCTCTCCTGCATCCTAATCTAAACATATTTCATCTCTTTCTGATACCGAGATTCAAACAAAAATAAAAATCCTGGTTTTCAAGGTAAACTCAGCAGGAAAGCCTGCATTCTCTTTTCAGCAATACATGTGGGTTTGACCTCCTAAGACGTGACTTTTTCTGTTAATTTAATACTAAATTCCCATTAGATTAAGCGCAATCTGAAGACACAGTAGGAGAATGGCAGAGGAGGGGAATCCAAGCAGCACTTAATGTCGTCTTTACTTGTGTTTCATGCTGAAAGATCAGATCAGGTAGTGAATTATTAATGCTGCAGTCTGGCACAATTATAGGCATGCAGCCTGCCAAAATGTAAAAAGTCCATTGCGAAGGCAGGATATTGGATCCCATTGGTGCAAACAGGTGTGCTTCATGTTTGAAAGTTCACAGTGGGAGAATTCAAATCAACCTCTGAGGTTGGCTGCAGATTAAACTCCTCCATTTTTAATTAGTTGCTGCACAGAGGACCTCATGTCAGGAAAAAGTAACACTAAACCCATGGAAATATCCATAATAATTGTCCTACAGATTCAGTCATTGTCGTTGGGGTAAAACATTAACATCCTTTTATCGTGCTTAAGCATTTGCTTGGTTCGGGTTTTTTTCTGCAGTCCAACAACTTTAAAGCCTAATGAGTTAAGAATTGCCCAGGATGATAATGGAGCTGCTAAGACTCTTTAATGATTGGCATGGCTCATGAAGGGGAGAAACAAAACTGAAGGAGGCTCCCTGGGGAAGGGTGTAAGGCCACAAAGGGTTGAGTGGGCAACTTGGAGAAAGGGACTGGTGCTTTCACACAGTTAGGTGTTTAAAGGAAGACAAACCCTGGCCACAGTTGACTAATTTTGGCTAATTGGAACCTGCATGGGTCAAGGCCTGGAGGCCTGGCTGCTGTTAGGTCAGGGCAGCATCCATCACTGGCCTCGCCTCTGAGCGGTAGCCCATCCGCTGCCCGCGACAATGGATACAAGACGGAAAATTGGCAGAAAACAATTCCTCGTGGAATATCATGTTGCACCCATTTGTCTTGAGGATGCTTTCCAGTAGCTGGAGTGGACTATCAAGAAAGTGCAAGGGTGGAGGAATTTCATGGGATGTCCTTGCTTTTCCTCCTGCTTCAGGGCCAATTTATCACTGTGGAGCCTTACCTCTTTCCCTTCTCTGCTGTCTGGTTAGCTACTGTCCCACTGCCCATGTCCTAGCTGAAATCCTAGTTAAAACCTTTCAGCCAATGCTGGTGGGTTATTTGGGCTTTGAGCATCGGCAGGGGTGGCTCCAGTGTGGGGCTTCACTGTGGGAGCAGGGAGTGCAGCTAAGTGATTCCAATTGCCTGTTTGGATTTTTGCTTCCAAAACATGAATAAAGGAGTCTTTCTTGTGTAGCAACACTTTCAGAAATGCAGAATCCTCCTACAAAAGGATGGAGGCCTTTGTGTCAGGTGTGTGGATGTGTGGGGTCAGCTACAGTGAGAGGTGTGGGCTGATACCGTGCTTGCTCACTCCTTGTGGAGGGCTGGGCTGGTTTTAGGCAATAGTTTGTCACTCAAACAGATTAATCCTAACATCAGGCAAAAGTATGTTTTTGATAACCCATTCACCTTTCCACTCCAAAAACCTCATCATGTTTCATACTTGTTTGATACAATTATTATTTGTGGTAAACACAGTGGTTGGCTTGAACAAAATGGCCCCTTACTGCCTGTTATGCATTTTTTAAATAATAATATTATTATTTTGACTGAAGTGCAAGACGGGGGAGGAAGGGTGGTTCAAGTATTCCCAATATAAATCTCATGGTAACCTGAGAATTATGGTTGATAAAAATTTTCAGTCTGTCTTTTTTTTCTTTTTTTTTTTTTAGTACTACTGAAGTAGTTGTTAAAGGGCTTTTCATTGGTTTTGGTAGGGGGTTTTGTTTGTTTGTTTTACTTTTTAAAAAGAAATGCCAGATGGACCTGTGAATCTCCAACAAAGTTTGGACCAAGCTCACTTTTCTGCTCCATTTATTGCACAACTCTAGAAAAGGGGGAGGCTATCTGGTGCTCTGGGGTTTCAAGAATGAGGGACATCTAGATCTAGTCCTTTCTACCAGCAACTTGCTGGTATTCAGTACAACATGGGATTGGACTGTGATAATAAATCAGATCTTTTCTTAAAAATAAACACAAATATGAAGTAAACCTAGAATAATTTTCATGGTGGACATAAAAACTTTCTGGGATTATTGGTGCCGCTGTTTCCCTTTTCTACCCTTGGTTTCTGCTATGATGGTGTTGCCCTTTGACATTCACTAAAGCCAGCGAGTGGAGGTAATGACACTGTGGCATTTATTAACCTGCAGCATGAATGTTAAAAAGAAGAGGTTTCCCTGAGCATGGGATATAGCGACTCTGTGAGAAATAGCCCTTTAGATCTTACCTGGATGTAAACCACTATAAAACAGGCTTATTATGAAAATAATACTGGGCCGCAGTACAGTTGTGATTACAACATATTAAAGCCATTCTTTAGCCATAGGAGTCTTATGTGCTCTGCAAGGCTGGGTCTGTTTTATTTGTAGTTTCAGCTCTGGTTATCCAGCTTCCTTACAGCAGAAAGCTAGTGTGTGGGTGAGGATCGTGGCTTCCAGCACCGATCCTTGCACGAGTAATCTGATGCCTTTGAAAGAGGATGGTCAATGCATGCTTGTAAAGAGATACTGCTTTCCTCTAAGCTGGGCTTTACTCGGTGCTCTCCATTAGGCATTATTCTTGTAATACTTGTCAGCTAAGATCAAAGAAGCAAAAGTGAAGGGAGAAACGGTTCTGGCTTGAGTTATGTATTTTAAAAGTAAACCAAAAATCTGACATATCTTTTGGGAGCTGAGTCAATGGTCCCATTAAAATGTAAGGAAACACATGCTGTCTTTGGTGTACCAACTCTTTGGATGTCCAAGACAAAAGAGCATCAAGGTGGACCTGTTTCTCCAGTTCCCTTTTCCAAGGATGGCAGAGATAAATATGTTCCCTTGGGATGAGCTACAGAAAAGGGCCAGGGTAGAGAAATACATCATGTCTCTTTCTCCTCATCTTCCAGGCAGCAAGGTCCCAAATTGGTCCTGGTTAACTGGAAGAACCATACCTATGGTTGAGTACCTTCTGGGCAGCCTTTAGGCCATAGGACTAACATCTGCCATGTGTGTTGTCTCATTCCCCTCCAAGTGTGAGGCTTAAGACTTTGAAACAATTGCTATCTTCAGCTGTGCAAAGAAAAGTCAAAGAAATGCACCTTCTGCTTGGAGGTACAAGGTCTCCCGGAAATCCTGCTCAGCGAGGACAGACTTAGAATCCCCTTGATGCAAGGTTAGGAGGATCCTGGACAATGTCAGGGAGGTATTACATGTGAGAGTGATGCCTTTGCTCCTCTTGTCTCACCTCAACATGATGAAAACCTGCAGGGAGATTGCTGGAGGAGGAAATGGGAGGGAGGAGCAGTTTGCTTCATGGTGTTTCTGTTAAAAGACCTCTTCTTCCTACGGAATTTTTTCCTCTGTGCAGCTCCCTGGTAACTTGCTGTCAGGGGTGGTGCTGTCACATGCTGCTGTCTGAACTGATAAGAATTTGAAATCCCAGGGGGTTTCTTGGGAAGCGTCAGCAGTTCCTGTGGACTTTACAAGTGAATATTTGTGCAGAGTTGTGAGTAAATCAGGTTAATAGAAGTGTGAGAGTTGCCTTTTTCACAGAGTGTGGAGGTCAGTTAAACAGCACGTAGTGGGAATGAAGGGCTCAGTTTTCCAGAAATACAGATGGGGTTCCTTCCCCCTCTCCCAGGCCAAAACATTAATTTTGGTTTGCAGTTTGGTCTATTTATTCCTTTTCTCCTCTTACGTTGATATTTTTTTTCTTTTATTTGTTTTCAAGACTACTTTTGCACTTGACATTTAATAAAGCTTTGAATTTTTTTTCTGTGAAACCTACCTTTTTCCTGATTGTATATATGCAAGTGCAACACAAAAAGTGCTTCATACTTCTTGAATGTGTAGTCACTCATGAAATACATATAAAACACATTACCCGCTGCCTATGACATTGATGTATGTGAGCCCTAGGACTGGAAAGTGATTGCTTAAAATGAAATTTGAACCAAGTTTCAGCTTCCCTTGAGGTTCAAAAACATGTCAGTCAGCTTCAAAGCTGCCTGTTGTTTGTGTCACCTCACCTTTCCTTTCTTTGAGGGGAGAAGAATGGGATGCTGCAGTGTTCTTGGTGGCCATGTCCACCTCCTGCAATGCAGCATAGGGCTGGGATTGATGAGCAGGACCAAACTGTCTCTGGGATTGGAAAGAACATGGTAGCAGGAGGACCGTCCTGTGTCTGGATGACTTCGTGGTGCTGAGAAAAGGGTCGTCTTGATGTGCAAGAGCAGTTTTGCATTAAGGAAACTGTGCTGCGTTTGGGACCCGGGCTGGTCTCCCTGGGCTCCTTGCTCTCTGCACCCAGGGTGTACCAGCGTAGCTCTCGTGGTGCTTGGTCCCACGTAGCAAAGTTGCCCAAATTGCACTTTGGCCTGGCTCATTCATTATATCTAGTCCTGTAGTTAAGTGAAATTGATCCTGTGAAGACCATAGTATAGCCGGAGAAAGTACTGCACTAAAACGGGGATAGAAAAGCTGCTTTTTGTGGCCGTGACTCTTCAGTTTGGAGGTGAGAAAGCTGAGCTGCAGTATGGGAGAGGTCTGCAAAAAGATGAAGGTGGCGAGTCAGCAGGTTTGAAGGGGAATTTTAAGAAGTTATGAAAGGCAGCTTAATACATGGACACTAAAATGACTGGGCAGGGATGTGACTCCAGTATCCCACTTTCAGCAGCTGTGGGTGCTTGATGGGTACAAAGGGAGGGAACTGCAGAAAGTGGCCAAGCTCACGTGTTCTCCCCAAGTAGCATCTCCTGCCGCCAGTGTCGGAGGCAGATAACCATCCAGAACAAGAGAGTTTGAGCCAGTAGAACATTTTTATGTGTTATAAAGCAGCTTTAGGAGTTGTGGAGAAGCAAAACAGGCCTGCGTTTAGGACCCATGCTAGGGGCAAAGGCTTTGCTGGCAAATCTAGTTTAGCTCAGTCCAACCTCCTTTGCTATGGAAGATGGCAGATAGATCTCTTTTCCATATGGAGAGCTGCAGGGAAACGGCAGATGTCATGCTGGTGTCAACTGTTTTATACATTTGGAAACATTCAGGTTTTATATTGAATTAGAACTTTAATTGGCGGATTTTTAATCATGCTGCACACTTGGAAAAATTCACATTTTTATTAGGTTGACTTTTGTAATTTCTCAGCCCTAGTAATTTCTCAGTTTCCAAGCTGAGGCAGGGGAACCTGCAGCATTGCTTTAGTCTTTCAAATTCACTAGTTCTTCTTACACACAACTAGAAAAATCTGTGTTGCCTATTTGCTGATGTAGGGGTTGAAGTATCTAGAAGAGGAAAAGAGCAAAACGGGGCAGAGCCTTAAGGTTCGTCATTTATCTGAAAAGATGCATGTTTATCTGCTTGCTATAAGTAGCAGTATTTTAAAAGACTCTAAGCATGAAATGATTAATCAAAGAGAAAGAAAAGGGTGTTCCAGAGAGTTTGGCAAGGCACAGTTGGGAAACTATGCTTTCTGTCCCATTGAAATGCAAATACTCCAAAACACAATCCCTTCAAAAGCCCAGTGTTATTTGTTTCTGGGCATCCTTGTTATATGCTTATTAACTTTTTTCTGTGATCGCTAGCTAGGTAGGGAGTGTTTCTGCCTAAGCATGGCAGTAAGAGAATTAAATTAATGTCACACAACCAAAGACACTACGGCTCCATTTACAAACTATTTGCTTCCTTATCGTTAGGGATTTTTATGTTATGTCTCTTATTGCAGACCCAGCCTTCTGATACCACAGTGGCAAAATCCGTTTCAGATGTGACAGCTGTAAAGAGCCTGGAGTCAAAATTATTTCATTTTGTAGACATATTTAAAAAAAAAAATAAAGTCTCAAACTGTAGTAGCAATATGTTTATGTTCCCTGTCTTTGAGCACCCTTTCTGCAGTGATCTGCTGAGTGCTAGGAGAGGTTTGCCCCAGCTGCTGGTTCAACAGGCTGGGCTTTTGCAGGTTCCACAGTGGCTTTCAGGGAAGACCAGCTGTTTGTACATCTACAGGTCCTTGCAAAGCTTGGTTCTGGAGGTGGAAAAGCAGGGAGGGCGGTCAACATCAGAGCTAACAGGCCAGAAAGGCTTTTAGGATAACTATCAGCCCTTTGTACGGTGTTGTGTTCCTTGCAGCAGGATTGAATTAGCTCAGAGTAAAATCCTGGGTTCCCCAAAAACTCAGGGCCAAATGCATTTTGGACCATGTAGTGCCAGAGAAAAGGAAATGGGAGCAATTTTATCTTCTGCTATTCACATTGTAGCCATGGGGCATCCTGGAGGAAGAAACAGGATTTGAGGGGATCTTGGCTGGGTCCCCTGTATGTGCCACATCTGATCCACAGCTCCATCAACGAGGGGGGACTGGGGAGCTGGTTCCTGTGGGTTTCTGATGGAAGCTGGATGATTGCTCAGCCTTGCACGTGTTGCACCACTGCCAGTGCCCCCCGATCTCACTGGGGTTTGTTTTCAGTGGGACTTGCTGAATCTGGATCAATCTGAAATTTTTTGGGCATGGAAAGAGGGAAATGAAGGCAATGGGGTTGGTTTGGTTGGTTGGTTGTTTTTTTTCCATTTGACCATCTGGTCCTGAGTCAGTCAGAAAATATTCTGTTGGCTTTAAGTTTTTAATTTTTTCAAATTCTTTTAAGAAATGAAGCTTGTTCTCACGTCAGAAATAAGGATATTGTTTCAAAGTAAAACTGAAGTATTTTGCTTTGAAAACACCAATATTTGTATTTTATGGATTTATTTTTCTTTTACAACCAAACTATATTTCAAATTTAAACAATCTGAGTTTGCAGGGAGGTGTGCTTTTTGATGGATAATGTGTTCATTTGAAATGCTTGCCCAGCTCCAGATGGCAAATAACACCTCTGGGAGGTAGCGGTGATGATATACTTTGGAATCACCCACAGAGCTGGCTGCAGGAAACTGGGGGACATTCAGAGCAAGAGCTGGGGTTCACCCAAACCCTGTTAACCAGCACGGAGAATTAACATATGGACAGAAGACCAGAGGGGCTAGACGTGGGGACACGTAATTTACTGTCTTGCCTGGGGAGATGGGCCTAACGGGGACTGTGGTTGTACAGCAGGGGCCAAATGAAAATCTTTTGTGATGAGAAGTCTGAATTTGATGTGAGGCAGCAGCAGATCCCCATTTTCGCCTCTGGCTCCGAGCTGCCTTTTTTTCTCCCCTGATAGAAGCTTGTAGCCTTCTCTACGTGTGGGTAGGCTTCAGTCCTGAACAGGCTTTTATTTCTTTGGGTAAAAGTCCAAAATTAATACAATTTTGTAATAATTTACAGTGGCCCAGGGAGGTCTATCATGCCAAAGGCAACAGCATTCACCCACTAACCACCTCAAGTGAGACCCTGGCCCCACCAACGGGAATGGCAGCAATCCTGTAACGTTTATGGAGTTGGGTTTTCACCCTGCTGCTCTGTGAATGGAGCTTGGGCGTCTGCAAAGAAGGTAATTCTGGGATTAGCACAAAAACTTTTGGGTCCTCCTCCCTGTACTACTTAGGAAAATTTTAGGAAGTCCATTGAGGACCTCTTAGCACAAAGGCACAAACTTTGCATGTGCTTGCTGATTGAAATGGTAGTTAGCTCCTTTTTTTTTTTTTTTCCCTTTCTTCCCTGTTAGAAAAAAATGTAACTGCATAAACTCTGCAGGGTTAGAAATATTCCCATGAGCAAAGCCCTGAAGTGGAGTGTATGGTTTTGATCAGGGATAAATTGCATATAAAAAGGCTGGTAATCCAAAGATATGGGTGATAATCTTAATTCTTTTGTAGGATTTCTGCGTGATATTAGATAAGTCACTTAATGACTCTGCCTCTCTTTCCATGGCTGAGAAACTGTGATGAATTATACTCAGCCCGTCCACACAAAGGTTGCGAGGCTTAATTGTATAATTTCTGCAAATCTCTTTGAAATCCTTCGATGTGTAATGGTACGTAAGTGCTCCGACAGCTTTGTCTCTGTAAAGAGCTGCACATCTCTGGGCAATGGATGCTGGCAAAGCAAGACGTTAATGTTGTGCTGCAGAGAGGAGGAGGATGGGACTTAGCAGGCAGGGCGGGTCTGTGCAATTTCAATTTGAGGACTTGTTTCGATGGACTTGTGTTTAGCTTTGTCTGGAGGGCTCTTCTTCCTCTTGTGCTGTGTAAGATCAGCATCTGCGCTGACTTTCCCTGCGGGGCAATGCTTAGAGGCAAGGCGACATCAGCAAAACCTGCGCCTGGTCCTGCTGTGCTGGCAGGGAGCTCGTGTCCATAGTCTCACTTTCACAGCGATGCCGAGACCTTGCAAACAGAGCTGGGAATGCAATAACAGCAAAACATGCTCCTTTAACCTACTCGGCACCAGTGTGTAAAATAATACCCCGGATAGGTACCCCGAATGCTTTTATAATTTATTCATTCAACAATTTCTTTTGATGTAGTTAATGTTGTATTTCCCTGGCCAGGGCTAGCATATGAAGCGTGAGAAATCCTTATGGACAGATTGCTTTGCCTTTCTGAAAACAAACTTGTGTTATCTGCCGAGTGGCCTAAATGAGCTGAATTCTCTGGGACGTGCTGTGGGGCCGTGGGGATTGCACCGGCTGCCTGCTGGAGCACTCAGGCTCACGTTTAACCAGGGAAGGGGTAAAAGAGAGGCCGGTACCCAGGGGATCCTGATCAGTTTTATTCAGACTGGTTAGCACCTGGACTGTTCCTTCTCTCCTCCAGGACCAACAAATGGGAAAAAAACCACAGGCAAGCTCTCCAGTACACAAGTCATATCCATGAAAGTTCTCCTGCTTTCTTCCACCTGTTTACCCGACTAAGAGGTATCGTTTCTTCGTACAAAACTTCACTTCTATCCTTAATCATGTTTTGTGTCTGCCTTGGTCCTCGTGTGACGGTGAAGTGCAGTAGTGAGTGGTTTTCTCCAGCTGAATCTGAGAACTAGACTTTTCACGATTTGGGCCAAATCCTTAAAATGCTAAGCTAGAGGAAACAAAAGGGATGAATGGGTTTGATTTTTGGAGAGAGATTTTTATATTTTGACGTTTCATGGCCTGGAGATCTCAAATTCCCAATTCATCCTACTCCACTGAAGAAACTCAAGGTATTTTTAAACAGAGGGGACCCCGAAGCTATGTTTTACCCCCAGAGCAAGAACTCCCGGGGTAAGTGTTAGTCTCAATCTGATTTCATGTGCAAAACAGCTGCTTGGATCTCTCGCCTTGCATCTGTCTCAGATGGGGCTGTTTTCTACCACTCTGTTTAGTGCAGCCAGAAAGTTAATTTAGTGCATATTGGGAAATTCCTCAAACACCATGAGACTTAACACCATTTTTTCCATCAAACCCTTGGAGTTTGTGTTGATATTTAGAGGTGTGAGACTGCAGCGCTGGGGAGTGGAATGTTTCACTAATTTATTGTAGGGAGCTGATCTGGGGTGTTATCTCCATAGACCAAGCTGTTATTGTTTCACTTACAGGCTAAGTGCAATATAATTCAAAGTCACGATGCATTCCCTGTAATGTGAAACCCATAATACTCTCCTGTGGCTGACACCTGAAGTAAAGTATGTATCTGCCAGCCTCCTTGAATAGTTTGCCAGTGTATTCTAATTGGGTTTATATAAGGCCCGAGTTTATTTATGGATGTGCTTTTAAGCACATTATGCAGTGGTTAGGGTGCTAGTTTGGGAATCATGACATGTGAGCTCTTGTGCTGACTTCGTTACTGCCTCTGCTGTGATTTTGGGTGAGGCTTTGATGGCAGAAGCGCCCCTGGCGCTTGCAGCCTGAGCAGCCTGGCGTTACCAGTGCAGTCCCTGTTGCAAACAGTGGGAAACGCTGGTCGGTTTAAATGCGAGAAACTTAATTAGAGTTACAGAAACATTAATGCTCCTTCAAGTGTGAGGTCTGGGAAGTCTGGTTATGAGAGCATCACTCGCTTCAGCTCAGAAGAGGAAACGAGGGTCAAAAAGCACAGAGCTGTCACTTTGGCGTTCCCAGGGCTCTGAGCAGGTGAGGTTTCCAGGAGGAAAGCAGGAGAGCTTGGCAGAAGGGAGCGGAACCAGCTGGCCCTGTGCAAAAGAAGGGCTTGTTGGCAGAAAGTGATAACAGTTCCGTTCAGCGGGGAGCTCTGTGGCCTTTCAGTATCCCCGACCAACAATTTCGGGGAGATATAACTCAGGCACAGGCAGCTCCTGCCAGATCCAGGGCTCCCCATCACTCCCAGTTTTGGCACACAGGTTGGGTCTGCATTCGAAAGTGCCATGGAAAATGTGCAACTGGAGCAACAGTCAGCAGCGGGGTGGAGGGCTGCAGCGCTGGGTATCTCTGTTACGGCAAATCCATAAAAAAATAGGGATCTTGCAGAGATGGAGCAAACTGGGTAGGAGGTAGATGGCAGATGGGAGATGGGAAAGCAGCAGGAAAACGAGCAGCCTTTGAGCATTTGGATGTGCTCGGCGAAAGCCTGCTGGGCAGGGTCCGGAGTCTGGTACTTACAGCAGTTTTGGTTCCTCTCCAGTGGGTTTGCAGGTGCTTGAGAAAAGTTCCTGTGATAAACAGTCATGTCAAGCCCCTGAACAGCACTGGTGGAGGGCAAGAAAGCGCTAAGAGGTTATGTACACCCTCCCACCTTGCTGCTGGCCCAGTTGACAACTGCACAGGGCCCTGTATCATTGAATCTGTCCAACCACCATGGGCTGGAAGAAGGTCAAGTTTTGACCTCGAGGTTGTTAACTAGGGTATCTCATGCTGGTAGATGAGCTGCAGCATAACTACACGTGTGCATAGGTTGTATTTTCTTCCTCCCTCCCCATAGGGTGGGTCTGCTTTTTTTGAAAAAAAAAAAAAAAAAAAAATATATAACCTGACCTGTTTTCCCATTAGCCCCCAAGGAAGCATGGAGCAGGTGTAATGCACCGAGAGGTGGGTGGGCTTGGGTGTTTCAGCGGTACTATTGCTCCTGTCCTACCCAGCAAGGTCTCAGACCCCTTTATCTTGGGACCCCAAATGTGTTTTAGGGCTCAGTCCCACTGAAACTCTGCTCTGAAGGTGGCTGATAGGCTGAGAGCAAGGCAGACAAGCTCTGGAGACACAAAAAGGAGCCTCAAGATCCTGACTTGCATGTAAACTAGATCTTGTTTAAAAAGAAGAAAAAAGCTCAATCCTGCTTGCTGCTTTTTTATGGGAAGGGAGGAGGTTATTCATTAACCCGTATGCTCACAAAGGCACTTTTGTTCCTAATAGGTCCTGAAATGTTACGACCTAATGTGTAACTTCATGGTTTACTCATGTAGTAGCACCGAGGTTACAGTGTAAGGACATGAAATAGCTGCTTCTTAATGATGCTGCAAGGCAGCGGCCCCGACACCTGCTCTGGGGAAGAGCGTATGCACCAACCTGAGCGTGAAAACTGCGGCTCCTCTGAGCCTGGGCAGGGCGTAGCTGTGCACCGTGCTTGTGAGCAGGGATGGCTGGCTCTGGAAAAATGTGGGCATCCCAGTGGGCTGGGACAAAGGAATTCAGCACCCAAAAAGCTGCAATGTGGAGGTGTCTGAACATGCCTGGGAGATGCTGGCAGATGACAAGCGTGAGCTGGGCTCTCCCTGCAGACAGAGGTGTTGGCTTGTTCAGAAAAATGCAAGCTCCTTACGCTTTTCAGGAGCTTTATACTTTTTAAGCAGTTGGCTTTAAGCAAAAAAGAGGCATCCCCATTAGAGAAAGGCTTCCTCTGCACTGTAAGGAACACGGCATGGGCAAACTAAACTGTTCCATGGGAAAAGCAGCAAGCAAAACTACGGCTTTATCTCCTTCAGCAGCCAGCCTCCAGAAGCAATGTTTGAGCCCTCCTTATTACCTGAAGTTGTGAGTGTCATTGATACATAGATATTGTTTGCTTTTCTAATCCCAGCAAGGGATTAGTTTGAAGCACAAGGACCAGGAGCCTCCATAATACCAGGCCTAGGCAGCGAAACTGCAGCTGATGCTGTTATTCAACTCGGTAACTGAGTCTTTGAGGAATTATTCTGCATTATTTGCTTCTCTTGTATCGCATGGCAGGAAGCGCCACAGGATAATTACTCACATTAGAAATGCTCCCTTTGGTCTGTTTTGAACATTTCATCTTTCATCTTCCCGGGTGCCCTGTGTCAGAGGAGCCATCCCATGGACTGCAGGGCTCTTTCAGGGTGATGCCAGGGAGGGGTCTCCCAGACGGAGCCGAGATAGCCCTAAAACACTGGTGAGAGCAGGGCAAAGATGGCTGAAGATGGGGACAAGATGATACTGTCTGGTCTGTTGCCAGATTTTGTACTTTCTCATATTTTACTGAAAATGTCTAACAATAGCCACAGTTTTTTAGACCTTTTGGTGGAAAATTTCCTTTCTTAAAGAAGGTGAAGTAGGAAATAAACAAAACAGGGGCAAGGGGGCACAAAACTGCAGAGAAAAAAATAAATTTGGGGGCTTTGCTTGCTTTCTTTTCCTGGACATACTTTCAGTGCTTTTTATGATTTTATTGTCACATCCACGTTTAGAAGGAACACATATTCTCTGACCTCATTTCCCCTCCTGCCCATCCAAACAGAGCTGTGCAGACCAGCCTCATCTTGCCCAGTGCCGGGGCACCACTTGTGATGCGTGGTCAAGCAGCCCCTGTCCAGGCTGTGCCCCAATGTGCCTGGAGACCTTGTGTTAATTCAGCACAGGTCTGCTCATCCTTAAGGCAAATTCTTGAATTACAGTGAGCAGTGACTTACCCCCAAGTGCAAAGTACAGCAAGGGGGGTGAGGTGAAACATCCCCTTTCTGGCGGCAGCAGTTGTGGTTTTCCAGCCTGACTCCGCGTAGTTTGTTTCATATGGACATTGCTGACCCTGTTTACATTTTTCTTTATCTGCCCGGCCTTTCTGCAAATATTATTGCATTTGTCAGAGCAGACCAATTAAGTGGCCTGAACCCTTAACAAAAACCTTGACTTTTCTTTAACTTTCCTCAGGAATTGCTCATTAGTGGGAAATGGTTCTGCTGGCTTGTACTCACGGGCAGAAACTACTCCAAACCCACGGTCAGGCGGATTGGTGCTGGCTCCCAGCAGTAAGAATCCCCCTTCTCCTTTTCTTATGGCTGCTGATAACTCAGAAATGGCAAAACTAGACCTTTGGTGCCCTGCAAATGATGTGCACCTGTGAGATCTTTCTAAAGAAATAGCTGAAATAAGTAATTTGCTGAGAAACAGCATCTATGGGTCTCGGTTCTTTGGCAATAAAGGGATCTCAGTGATGCACAGGGAGGGGGAACCCCCCCTTTCACATCTCCCCCTTCCTCCTGCTCTGCACCTCAGTGGCAAAATGGGGCGTTTCATCCTGTGCACCAGCAAAATTATAAGAAAAGCCATCTTTTTTCCTGCTGCCCAATTTTAGGCTCTGAGTGCTTTGGAAAGTTTCCTTTACTCACTGCATCTCCAGCCGCTTTAATTGCCTGCTCAGGCAGAGGGCTCATGGTCTCTCCCCCTCGCTCCCAGCTATGTTATCACCAAAATCACCAAGTTTCCATTCTTTTCAATGGCATGAGGAGCAATAGCAAAACTCTGCTTACGTGGAAGGTCTTGCAGCAGTATGTCATGTTGGTGGCAGGCAGCCGAGGCACCAGGGGCATCGAGGCATGCTGACCGCTCCGAGGTAAGCGTGGGGCAGGCCAGGAATTTGCAGGGGAAAGCAGTTTTCACACACATTTCCATGCTCTTACCCTCAGTGTCCTTTGCATGTTCCCTCTGCTGTTCTATGCATATAATACCTGCAATGCACGGACACTGACACTTTTTTGACGGAGCCAGACTCTTTGCAGTGGTGCCCAGCGACAGG